>WBMV01002501.1:329908-593304 GCA_013396655.1 Campylorhamphus procurvoides
AAAAAAGGGTAATAGAGAGCACAGGGAACATTTGTGATGTTCTGTTCACTCTTAAGCAGTTGCTGTCAGGATCTCAACAAGAATTTCTGTACATTCTCTTTCACTGATTGAGTTAGAAATACCTTTCCTAAAGTGACAAATTCTGGACTGCTAGTTTTCCTTTTGATAGGAAGAGACAAATGCCTTCCCTTGTGCTGTCTGATGTAGAGAAAGGGAGCCTATGATACACTTACTTAATTTTTGCTTTAATTGCTAAGGAACTAAGCTTCACACCGACACCAACAAACGAAAACCAGATCACTTCAGTTGATAGCAAGGCAAGGTTCTTATTAAAAATGTGGCATGCTTCTTCCTCAGGTTCTTCTTTGGGGTTTTTTGGATGAATAATTGCAAAACAAACAAACAAACAAAAAACCACAACAGTGACAAAAAATATTTATCACTGCTCAAGAAGCATCCTGAGAAAAAGCTTAAGGACAAATTTCTTCCCACCCATTTGGGGGGTTTCCTGAAAGGGTCCTGAAATCTCTGGCTGCAAGGCCAGATGAGATTTCTAAGGAGGCTGGTGCCAGATCGACAGAGTGCTGGAGTCTTCGGGCTTCCCCCAGAACCATGAAGGACAATATGGATGTTACAGACACACATAGCTTTGGTGATGATTTGTTAAAGGATGCAGTGGACCAAATTCAGACCTGGTAGAAGGAAATGTGAGTCTCCTGAAGATAATGAAGTTTTACCATTTTTTATTGTCCCTGGATATTATGAACCACAATCCCAGTATACTAAATCTACAAGAATTTATTACCTCCTTAGGCTCTTTAAATCTTCTATTTCCTCTGAAGCTAGATATTTTTCTAGCTATTCATTTCTGTGTCTTTATCAGTGATGTCCTGACACACAACATCTCTATTAAGTATTTGGATCCCTGGCTCAAGTACATTTAAGTGAATGTATTTTGATTTTATGCCTGCTAATTTTGCTCAGTAACAACAGTTAGTATTATCCCCATAACTGAGGGTCACCAACTTGGGCAAGCAGTTTTGCACTCTTTTTACCATCCTAATAGATCACTAGGGACCCTCACAACAGCCTTATTTGAGCAGCACCTCCCTTTCTCATTTACTCAGGATCCTTGGACCAGACTGTCTCAGTGTAGTGATAGCTTCAAAGCTCCAAACCAATTCTTGTCAGGTTTGCCATGGCTGGAGTGAGCCAGTCTGGGGTATAGAAGAAGTGTTCACATCTGTTAGATCTCCATATGTTCCCTCTCAACACATCTCTCTATTTCAATGGTAGAGTTGGAGCAGTTTTGTAATCACTGGGGATATCTGTCTAATTGAAGACGCAGCAAAGAAGGTTTTGCATTTTGAAAATGCCAGGGTACAAAGGCTAATTTAAATTGAAGAATCCTATACTTTCAGCTTAATTAAAGCTCAGCCTTGTGGCAAGAGCAGATCTCTGTTGATTCATCAAGACCTGATAATCCCATTAGTGTAAAAAAATGAGAAAAAGAGGAGAAAAATAGAAAAACACTCAGTACTGACCAAAAAATCAAATTTATAGTAGAAAAGGAAAGCAAATATATTATAGTTTTACATCATGGCTTATAAATACTGATAAAGAACTGTAGTCAAAATGTGTGATGCTGTTTTTAGTTTGAGAAAAATATTGCCTTCCTTTCTGAACCATAACCATATTCCCAGTGTGATATCTTACCCATGGATATTTAATTCTCTTTAGGCAGCTCTGGTTAGAAAGGGAGAATACTTACTTGGATCCTCAGAGCAGCAAGCTGCCCTATGGCTCTAAATAGGAAGTTTAAAATAAAATAAAAAAAAAATCTTTTCCATCTCAATCAACTGACTCAGGCAGAAGATATTAACTTCCTAAGTCAGAAATTGCCAGAAGCACTGTATGCCTTCTGTGGCCATCTGACATAGTCATCTTTCCTTTCTTCTCCAGTACATATTGTCTGCAAAGAGAGGGACCCCGAAGTACCACATGGAAGTACTGGTCACCAGGCATCATGTGAAGACTCTGTATCTGGGTCTTCTTGGAAACAGGAGATTTGAACCCAAATTATTTCCTGGGTAAAATTGCAGTGACTTCATAAGACGGATCTGAACTTGAGGGAACTTTTAAATTTTACTGTAGTTCTAACACTGGGAAAGAAAATGTTTCAGTGATATAGTTTGTCTCTGCTGGGAATCATAGTGTTCCCTGACTCATATGAGGAACTTTTAGGAAATTGAAACTTGGGGAATGTATTCAGAATGCTGCTTTTTTGATCTCAGAAACCACTAATCATAATTAAAATTGTATAATTTCACTATGTCTGACTCATTCTTCACCTTCAGGGAGAAATGCTAATATAGTATTCAAAGTAAATTTTCATTGTGCAAATCCAACATCTCATTTTTTAAAGGTGCATTGATGTTTAATGTTCGACTTTCATTTTTAAGGTAGCAGTTGTGATATTTTAAACACTGTGACTTGTCCAAGGAATTTAGCCAAAAACCTCTGGAACCTATTTTGAGCGTAGCTGAGGAAAGGTGGTACTTTGTTAATAAGCAGCATTTAAAGTATTGAAATTTACCTTCAGACGTATTATATATTGTGATGCAAGTAGATTGCACAGATTAATGTTCCACGAAAAAAAGCCAATTAGTGAAGAGTCCCAGAGATCAGTCTTCTTGAGAACTAAATGTCTTGAGCCAGAGGTTCATTTGAACTTGTTTTATTTCTCAGACACTGCAAATGGATGTAAACAAGCTGAATATCACATTGCTTCGGATATTTCGCCAAGGAGTGGCAGCAGCACTGGGACTGTTACCTCAGCAAGTTCATATCAACAGACTCATTGTAAGTACCAAAGGACTGTATAAATGCACCTGTTTATTTAAATTCTCTTATATTTATTTTCCTGTCAGTATGGAAAAATGCAATCAAAGAGGACAGAAAAATACCTTTTTGCCATTTTTTAACTTCACTACAGAAAAATAAATCTCTGTACAAAATTATTTTCTTTTGAAAAGAAACAGTTTTCAGTTACAGTCAACAAAGAAAAGTTAGATAAATCTTTTTTGTGTCCTATTCATAAGCAGACTGCTTATCCCTTAGTTTTCATTTCATTGCAGTTCTACATCATGTTCATTAAGAGACACCCATGTTTTATTTCTCAAAGGTTGAATATTGCTTAAAAAATGTGTGATTTTTTTCTTTCAAAGGCATCTTCACAATTTTTCCTGACTTTTCATTAGTAAATCAAATGTCTTCTTTCAATATTAATTTTTTGTTATTCTGCTATCATAATCTATGCTCAGAAATGATCTTGTAGACTATGGTATCCTATTTGTAAAAGATGGCAATAAATTTGCTTCTAGCAACAAAGATTTTTAAAATTGTTTTTTAAAATTGATTGTCATTGTATGGTTTTTTGTCTACACATTCTTAACAATGTTGTCTTTTTATGACAGTTTTACCGTGAAGTAAGAAAACCCAACATCATGCATGTTTTGCTAGCCTTCAATTCACTTTGCAGAGGGAAGAAGATTTATTTTATTTTGCATGCAGGTTGAATATTAGGGGGGAAAAGTGACAAGTTCAGCATAAAAGTATTTCCTGCCTTGAAGGCTTGATAGGATTATATACATCAAAAAGGATTATAAAACTCCTTCAAATAATGTCTCTGTGAGAAAGGATCTGAGGAAGAATACAGCAAAAAACATCAATAGGAATGCAATGCAGTCCTTTTCATGTTCATCAGGGCTGTCACTCATTTGTGACAAGTGAAACTACATTTCCTTTATGCCCTGCATTGACTAGAATGAAAGGTTTAAAGACATACTCAGAGAAAAACACAATTAAATGAGAAATGTTCTGGAGTCTGGGATATTTCTGGAGTATTTCAAAATACTGAGTCACCAAGTAGCTTTCTTACTATGCTCTGTGGAAATTATGTAACTAAAGAAAAGAAACAGGCTGTTTATTTTCCTACTGGCTCCATTGCTTTTTACTTTCTGATTTGTGATGAGGGCATGAGAGGATGAGGCAATGTCATTTTGCACCTGCATATATCCCAGAATGCAGTAAGTACTGTCATTTAATTCATCTTCTCAAAAAACATGAGGGTATACTATGAGTTAATGTTTAAGTGATATAAGAAAGTAAGCAAACTTTTGCCCTATTTGCTCTAAAAATCACATACAGCCAAAATTCACAAGGAAGAAAAACAGGTTACATTATTCTCACTATTCATCCTTCTAACATGAAACAGTTCCTTCCATGAAGAGTGCTGGCAAGCAAGCAGGGTGCATCAAAACATTCTCACCTTATTTCAGTGTAGTCTAAGATGCTCATCTAGGCTTTCTATAAAAGTAATATAGAGAAGGGTAGTGGGAGAAGGAGAGGCACTGAGATCCATATTGATTACTTTAGGATGGATTAAATCATTTTCTAGAGATGCCAATCTCTCTCCGTTGACCTTAGAGGTAATTCAGACAACTTAGAGGTAAGTTGACTCTCTCCCAAGTGAGCAGCTCTCAGAAGTGATCAGGAGTCTGGAAGCCAGGATGTGGTTGGGCACAGGGAGAGCAGAGAGCTTGCTAACGTCTTACATGTAACAACACGTAGTCTCCCAGGAAATATTAACCACATATTTCCAGTGTCTCCTTAACCTTTCCAACAGGTCCTGCTCCCATAAAGACCCTTTAATTGGCAGAGCAACTCCTAAACAGGGGAGACAAAAAACACTGGGATACTGCATCCCCATCAAGCCTTGCCTGCTATCTGCCACCTGCACCCAGCACCAACCACACACATGTGTCACAGACTGAGTAAAACCACAACCTCAAATCAGCTTCTTCAGCTTCCACCAGTAGCCAGTATCCTTAAAAATCTTATTGAGCAGATGGACCAGCAGCACATGTGAGAGCACAGAGATCTAGGCCAAAGATGTTTGAAAGAGTCCCTTTCTGTGCAGCTCTACTTCTGAATGCAAAGCTAGATATTTTAAGAATAGCAAAAGATGTCTCTTTCCTCACTTCAGTAGAGATAATGATGCACATTCAAAGTGATGGGAAGAAGGCAGAGAAAATTAGGATTATCCCAGTTTGAACTGATCTCTCCCATTCCATAATGATGAACGGCAAATAACCAAGCAGGTGAGGTTCCTGTCTGAACAGGCACCAATGCAGGTAGAAGATCCATGCCTACCTCATGTGTGTGGAATCCCCCAGGTCTGGACTCTACATTACAGTGTCAGCTACACCGGCCATGGCCCTGGGGAACAAGGGTTCCCACAACATCTTTGGACATCAGTGCTGTTTGGAGCGCTGGTCTCAGGTGCTGTTCCAGTCTATCACAATCAGAGGAACTCTCTGGTCGTTTTTCCTTTTGTTTCCTTGCAACAGTGACATGACATTTCTTATACAGAACCTTTTAGACTGCCAGGACTGCATCAAAGACACTAAGGCAAGAGTTGACAGATGAGAGCAGAAGTTCTCAGTTTACCCATTAAGTTTAAACAAAACTTTCCTGGTCTCTTCATTTTGTTGTGCTATTTTTACGAGTTGCACTGCAGTTGACTAAAAGGACTTTATACTTTGTTGTGGCATATGCCTGCAATGTGTTGACAAGGGGTTAGAAAGCAATGTCAAATATCACAGCATTATGCTAAGCATTCCTGTTTCAGCTCAGATGAACTATCTGCTAAAATCCCTGCTGGCACATTGCCCTTGACCCCATCCCATGGCTCCTTCCATCACAATGTTACATTGACCTGTCTTGTTTAATGGTACTAGACTCAGGAAGAATCTATATTGTCAATAGTGTTCAAGACAAGGCACGTATGCCCACATATAGTATTCACATTTTCCTGCACAGTTACCTGGGATTTATAGAGACAAAGAAAAGATGTGCTCTCCTCATGAGGAGGTTGCAGCATTTATATTTTATAGATTTGTTCTTGGATTTGTACTTGCAATCTATAGACAGCAGAGATTATCTAATGTCAGACCCTTCCTATGATTTTGCTTTTTTTTTTCCCTAGGAGAAGAAGAACTGTGTAGAACTGTTTGTGTCCCCACTGCACAGGAAGCCAGGAATTTCTGAGGCGCTCCCATCTGAAGAAGTGCTGCGTTCCCTTAATATCAATATTTTGCACCAGAGTTTATCCCAGTTTGGAATAACAGAGGTCTCCCCTGAGGTTAGTTATCAATTTTCTAACCTGTCCTTTGATACAGATTTGACAGTTATGACATCCCTGGTAGCTTTTAGGCTGAGGTTCTCAAGCATGAGGCAGAAAATGCAAAGGCTAAGATAGCATCACTACTATAAGGCAATTGTTATAGACTCATAGAATAGCTGGGTTGGAAAGGACTTTAAAGATCACCTTATTCCAACCCTCCTGCTGGGACACCTTTCACTAGACCAGATTGCTCAGAGCCCCATCCAACCAGCCCTGTTAAATTACTTTAGTACTGCTTCATTAGGCTATTTACATCTTTAACATCCAGGTTCTCCTCACACAGCTGAGCTACCATGGAAATCAGAGTTTAAATCCTAAGCATGCATCAATTGCCTAAAAGGAAGTGAACATAAGGACTTTCATTCTATTAGTGCGTGTCAGCAGGTATAACAATTTCAGTAGAGAGATAAATGGAATGCAGATACTAGTTGTGACCATTACTGCCCATGTAACTTGTGTTTGAAATGATTTTGAAAAACTGAATTTTTGCATTATACCCATGCTTCTTTCTATTTTCAGGAAAGGTGAGAGATTAATTTTCTTTATCTGCTCCAAAAAGAGGGGAAAAAAACTTGTAGCTATTATTTGTATGACTTCATCCTTTTTTGGAAAAAAACAGTCTATTTCAAAACAGAGACTGCACAGTGTCTGAGACATTACTAGTGAGATGGACATCTAACTCTGACCTGACAATTTAAGGTATGCACAACAAAAGAAAAAAAGCGAAGGCCTTTAGGAAAGGAAACCAATAAGTTCATATAGGTGGTCACATCACATTGCATTTTATGTAGTGTATCATTAGAAACCCTTACATAAATATAAAGACCCTCAGAATTCAGTGCAGGGCCAAACAACTTAAATCATGTTATCAAGAATCAGCATTTTCAGTGGAAACTCCCATTTTGACAGAGGAGACGTTTATGTCTAAAAGACTGGGGGGAAAAAATATCAAATACTCTGATGAGCCTTGTTTCCCTCTACGGCAAAAAAAAGTTCCTGGGTTTTTTTCACATCCAAACCTATGTTTGAGCCATTGCTGAATTGGTGCTGGCTGTTATGCCCACCTGCATTTCCACCGATTAGAAACTGTTTTGCTCCTTTTAAGTATTCTAACTCTAAGAATCTGGAATGTATTTGTTACAAAAAATGAAATTCAGAAACAGGGCCAGTTCATGTTCTGCTACAGCAACTTGCCACTATCAAAATTAGCAGATTCTCAACTGTTAACTATTCTAATACAAAATAAAGCAGAGTACTGTAGTCCAAATATCAAATCAAGTCTTTACATCACCCATTAGTAACTTGAGCTAAGCTTCCTTTAGGACAAAATTTCCTTTGTAATTGAAGCATATGAGTCTGACAGCTGGGATAGATGCAAGTATCTGTTCCAAGTACTTCAGTTACAAATAGCATTTCAGGTAGACATGGGGCTAGAACATATATGAATAATAGATGAATGGAGAAATGTCATCAAGACATGAAGAGCTGCTGAAAAAAAAAACCAGCACTGAACTCAAGATCTCACCCTGAGTCAGATATATTTCAATAATCTGGAGGCTCAGATATTTGAATTTTCTCTCTGGAAAAAAGTGTAGACAAGTGGATGGAATAATTAGGAAAAGGATTATTAGAATGAAAGCTCTGCAGACTCTAGTTCCTTTTAATACTGTGGGAGAAACAAGAGATTATTTTAATATTGATAGCAGATTATATAGCTAAGTCACTGATCCCGAAAAATCATACACTAACGGGTATTCCTTTTGGATCTCAGTAGTTTGCATGTGTAAGACTTCACAGAAAATAACAACTAAAAGGCAGCAATATACAATCTTTACTTGGTCAGCTACTATTTACTTACTTACTTTTCTCTCAACTTGCTCTAAGAACAAATTGTGCCAAACAAAATAACAGCAAACCAAAACAGGCAAATCTTTGAAGGAAGATATAGTTATACAAAGCTTTACGTAGCTTTGACACATTATTTTACCCATTGTGCATATTCCTGAAGTATCAATCCTAACTAAATCATGAGCTAATAAATTGTACACTCTTTCACCAAAAGTTTGAGTGCTTTACAGCTGGTATTGTATGTGCACTATCAGTGTATCTGTGCAGAAAGGACGCAGTACCCTTGTCTTTCTAGGTGGGTGGCTGACACAGAGGTATTAGGGCTGGAAATCATCTCTTTTTTCAGTTGTATATTCACTATGAGCTGCCTAAGCCTTGCAAGTCTGCTGACTCTCTCTCTACAGTAAACAGAAAGAAAGAGATATATTTGACAGACAGTTCATCCTGTCTCTGAGACATCTCTTCTGAAACTGCTTGGTTGACTCTGTTTTATAAGGTTTAACTTAAACTAGACCCCCAGCTGTAGAAGGTTTAATGGTAGGGGAGATTAGTCTGTCCAAAGAAATATTACCAAGATTATGGAGGAAAATCCATGTGGAAAGCTGAAGCTCTGTGCTCAAAGTCTCAGCCCATACCATAAACAGCAAAAGTCTCAGTGGATGTAGGTAGCTGGAACTACATTTCTATTCATTACAGAAATAATTTGCTGGTTCACATCTGCTGGTACATTGATTATTGATTGATCTATTTTCAATTAAATTGCCTGTCTAAAAATTTATATCCCAGTTTCTTATTCTGCAGTAGCTGAAAGAGTAGCTGCCCTATATGTCTTTTGCTGTAAGAACCACTAGAGTACTTTGCTGCCTAGTGTAGAATGAGATATATACCTGTGGGAACATAAAAATTTAATGGAGTTGTTGCCCTTTCAGGGTCCAGGGCAATGTCAATACCTTTCATATATCCTGGCTCTTCCAACAGCTTAGCATTTGCTCTTTTGTTATGTTTTCAAGTTTGTGTCTGAAGTGAGATTTAGGATTGTGTTCTGCTCCATGGTATGCACAGGGTTGGGAGCTGACTTCTCCAGAACAAAGTACCAAATTGGTGTTTCATGGCAGCAATAAATTCAATGACCCTAATGTCTTTAAATTGTTGTCAGAGAAAAAAAGAAAATACAACTGGATTTCAGAGCTTACAGAATAGAACTTGAAGTGGGTTTAAGTGACAAAAGTAATTGAAGTTACAGTAAGTAAAATAAGGGTTACTATTTTTTAAGAGTTAAGCTAACTGCCAGATGGAGATATGTCACTAAAGGAGAAATTCCAGAGTTCATGCCAAAATTATGCAATCCCAAAGTGTACCATTACAGCCTCCTTGCACAAAGCTTCTTTTGACTGCCTTTGAAGTGTGTGATATTAACTTAGAGAAGAAATCAAAGGAAGCAATCGTGCACTTAAAGCATACAGAAACTGTAAGTCACTATAAGGACAAGTGATCAAACCCGGTATCTTAAAAATGAAAACAGTCTGGACTGACAGAGACACAAGAAACAAAACAGAGCACAAGGATACGCTCCTGTGATCAGGCAAGGCAGGCATAGTGTTACACCTGCACAGCTGCACCCAGAGCACCCCAACAGGGACAGCAGCCCTGCAGGCCTTTCAGCAGGTATGTGAAATCACAGCACTTCATCACACATGTTCCTAAGGTAGTCTTGGGGGAGGCTTTGTCATAAGAGACATGTTTCAGTGGCTATTATCCTGTGTCCTGTGAGCCTGAGCCCTCACACACACATTCCTGCATGTTTTCCCTGGGGTTGGAAGTGATTTCTTGGCAGCCTTTCCTAACATGCCTTAGCTAACATTGTTAAAATAGCAGAAAAAAACAAAGTTATTAAGTGTGAACTTCCATGAACCCTTTTTGATCTTGAGTTCAGTCCCCAGGTCCCTGTAGGCTTTCCTCAGAGCTCAGACCTACAGCTTGCTGTGCTCTCATTTAGTGTTTCAGCTCAAGGAACTAATTGGGGTTAACTGACCCAATTTACAAATTCACCTCTTTTCCAGTGAAGATTTGCCTTTCCTGGCAGGTCTTGATACCACGGCAGGATCTTTCAGTCACAGATTTTACAGTGACTACTTCAGGTCAATATCTCTCTTATTATTATCAAAAGATGGCTTCTCATTTTATTTGTTTGTAGAAATACTACGCTATTTTTCCCTAATAAGACCAGGAAGGCCAGAGTGGATTTTTAATGTCTTTTTTTAAAAAAGGTTATAAAAAGTTGTCTTTTGTATACATGCTTGCTCCAGTTCAGATCAAAGCAGATACCTTTGTGTGCAGGCACTCACCAGTAACTTCAGTAAGGATCTCTCATTACACAGCACCATCAAGATTCTTCTACACCTCAAATTATGCTGAATTTGAACAGTTTAAATTGACGTGGCTAACACTGCCTGAAGGACTCACCTGGTTGTGGAAACTCCTTAGGGAATAGAATCAAACACTGGGCCACGATACCTTCCTCCTTGTACCCAGGTTTGCTCTAGGAGCCGATGCTGCCTGAGCTACTAGAACCTAGAACTCCCCTGCCACTCCACATGATCTGATATTCCCTCACCTTTACTAGCTGCAGGTTTTTGCAAATTAGTCTAAGTATATCCTCCACTCTGTAGTGGTACGTTCCCACTCCTCAAAAACTGAAAGTCTTGGTGGATTTCTGAGGCAGGAAAAGCTTCCAGCTGAGGGAGTGAAACGTGGAGTAACATCAGTTGATTGAGACACAGCACATCTCCCTGCAGGAGGCTCATTGCCTGTGGTTGTAAACAAGAATCTTCTCTTTTTCGCCTTGCATTTTGTCATCCTGCAAGCTTTTTTCCTGGGGGTCAGCATTTGTAGCTAGCATGGCAATTGCTGTCCTTCTTATCAGTTTTCCCAGACAAAGGAACAAAGTTCTGAATGAGCAGCACTGATGTTTCAGAAGGCAATTCCTTATCATGAGCATGAGATGACTCAGTTACTGGAGGTCACAGTTTCTTCCTCGGTAGTAAGCAGCTTAAAAAATAATGGGGGAGAGATTCTCTTAGTTAGGTGAAGGTACTACTGAAGTATTTCAAAATGGTGTGTCAAATAAGTTTAAGTTGGGCTATATATTTTTTATCTTTTTAAAGCATTTGTTAATATTTTTGAATGTTATTGTTAGAAAGACAAATCAGGGAAAGACATATCCTGAACACAGACAACATTAGACAGACATCACAGAGATTATTTACTTAGACTCATTTATGTATACAAAGTCTGTTATAAAATATTTTTAAAGTTTTGTGACACTAATGAATTAAAGTTTATTAAAGTCTGTCACCCATTGAGACTAAAAATCCTATTAGCTCTTCATTTACTTTTTAGCATATTTGTCCTTTCAGTGAAGAGATCTAATACCTTACTATTTATTCACTTACAAAAGGTCAGCATGGTCAATTTTTCAGCTTCTGCTTTTTATCTATATTTCCTCCTGAGAGATATGAAACACCAGAAAGTCATCAGGTAACCCACTCAGGGTCAAACACTGAGTTTACAGCTAATGGGCCACAGCTGCAGCTGTTGCTGTCACCAATGGATTCCCATGGAGCTCAACAGGAGCAGTCTTGAATGTGGAGCAGCTGCAGAGTTGGGCTCTGAGCCAGTATTGGGACCCAAGTCCTGTGCCATGAGCACAGCAGAATAACCTTGTTGTGCTGAGTAGCAGATTGTATGGAGAGTTGCATCCCGCTACAGTGGCAGCAGTGTTTAAATATGTCTAGTAACAATTTTTGCAGAAATATTTGGCAAGATTTCCAGCTTCCCTCTGAAAGCCCTGGTTTTTAAGTTGCTCATTAATCACCAGACTGACACCTATAAACCTTTTCAAACTGTCAATACCCGCAATACTTTAAAGCCCAGACCACGAAACACTGCATGATTACACACACACACAAATATACTAATGTTACAAAGTTGGTTTCAGTAGTTGTGCAGGAGATGAAGGATTTCCGTTCTGGTCCCCAGGGCTATGACTTCCAAAGAAAACTCTTCCTTTTTTATGCTACGAGTTCCAAAGCAGTCAACTTCCAAGTACAAATGTGCATTCCTTTGAGCAAGCAAGTCTCTGTAAGTTAGCCATGCTACCAAATTCCTCTCTAAATGTTCACATTCTGTGGCAGTATGATCTGTGGATTGCCTTGCATCTGCACTGTCCTGACCCATTTCAAAGCAAGCAGGACACAAACCTGGAGAACCACGAAAAGTATACCGGGATCCAGCACAAACCAGATTTTTTGTCAGCTTGTCCTCTCTTCCTCAAGCCATGACCTCCTACTCCTTAGGAAGTTTTTCTACATTAATTGGTCACCATCAGGACTTTCTGCATTTGGGAGGCTGATGAAGACAAAGAGTTTGCTTTATATATTAGCTGTCCAAAGGAGCAGGCTAATTGGCAGCTAAGCAGACATTGGTGCATTAAAAACATATGTAAGTGCTGGAGGGTCTTTGCAGTTCCCTAGGTCCACTGAGCAGCCACTCATCTTTAAATGGAGGAACTCTCCTCTGTGAAAAGCTGCCTGTCCTCTTACACAATGCCCCCAGAGAGGAAAAAAGGCCACCTTGGGATGAGAAGATGACTCACTAGTTAAACAAGAAGTTTAATTATAAGGCCATTAGGGAATTTCAGCTAAAGGGAAACACCAAGACCTTGAATATTTACAGTGGAAACCAGAATTTAAGAAAGGTGTTTTTACTCAGTCTGAAAATTGTACTGAAAATACTTAAGAAAAGGAAAGCAAATAGCTGAAAATTGGGAGCACAGTGTCTACTGAACTGTGGTCACAGAAACACAAGACAACATACTTTATTCTAAATAATATATTGTAGTTAGAATGAAGGTATATTTGAAAACATAGTGAAATTCTGGTAATTTAGTAGTTCAAGCAAGTCTCCACACTGCACTTAAAGGCAAAAATAAATGCTTTTACAAATATTGTTCTTTCATAATCCCCAGGAGTTCCCCAGGAATTCTGGAAATGTTAGTGTGTGCAGCTGTTTCAGAAATGTACTATCAGCAGGAAGCCAAAGATAATGAGATTAAGCATAATCAGAATTATAGATAGACAGATAATGAGATTAATTTCATCCAAATCAGTATTTTTTACATATGTGTGTGTGTAATCTAGAGGTGACAGTGTCAGGGCTTCCTGGCTGATGAAGACAAACCCGTGAGTCACCTGCTCTTTGCTCAGGTGTAACCAGTGGGAAGGAGGCGGTGAGTGCAGGGGCCGGAGATAAGCACAGGGCAAGCAGTTCCCACAGCCCACGCAGGAGCACCGCTGGTTCACCTGGAGAGCCACGTAGTTTCCAAGAAAGACAGTGCGTCTTGTTTGCTTACCTTCCACCAGCCTGGGACTCCTGCTGGAGGATTTTCTCGGCAGCCACGTACGATCTCAGGCGCTCTGTGCAGTGTTGGGAGCCCTGGGTCACACACCCTATGACAGACAGAGAGCAAGGCAGGGTGTGTGGCCAGAGTAGGTGTGCGAGGAGCAGCGTTCAAAGTGAGGACTCTGTACTGTGGAATGTGAACTGCGACAAAGCTGAGCTGGTGATTAATGCCCACCCAGCAGTTTTTATTCTGCACATGCTACAGTGTAACTTTTTTTCTCTTTCTCTGTCTGTTCCTTTGATTAAAAAAGAAAAATGTTTTGCAAGACCAGCATGAAGCAGACAAAATCTGGAGCAAAGAAGGATTTTATGCAGTTGTCATATTTCTCAGCATCTTTGTCATTCTTGTGACTTGTTTAATGGTAAGTTTCCTTTTTACCATTTTTTTTCTCAGTTTTTGTTTTGCTGAGTTTTTTTGTGTGTGTGTCATGATTTTCTCTGTCTGAAGGATAGGGTCATACATCCTTTACATGAGAGGTGTTTCCTCAAAAGTATTAAAAACTCAGCTAAAAGGTAAGAGTTGGTTGGTCTCATAATGCTGTGAAGCCAAAGTTTGAAGAATGACATTTCCTGATGTATTTTGAGACCAATTGAAGAATGTAGCTAGAAAGAAACTGAAGAAATAAATAACAGGCTCCTAAATCTTCAGAGTAACTCTGTAGGGACATGAGTGATGACTTCTCAACCTTCAGACTAAGGTCCCAGGATCCCTGAAGTCTTACCTGCCTATATTTCAGTTTTATTAGATACTAAAAGCAACACCACATTGATACAATATCATCAGCACACAGTTGTTAGTGTGTGTCAGTATTCACGGATCAAATGAACAAATTTTAAACTGAAGTGACTAATAAGTACATGAAGGAGTAATCATGGGTTTTAGCAACTTTGCCGTTCATATTGTATGAGTTTGGTGGCCAGGCTTATGAGCATTAGACATACTTCTAATATGTTGAGCATGAGATGTGCAGTGGTCACACAGAAGATGAACAACACTACACCATCAGTGACTTTCGTAGGGTGTTTTTTGTACTTTTTTCCAATGTTGTATCTTACATGTTTTCCTTCTCTGATTTGTGTAATTCCTCTGTAGTGCATAACTATAAGTGTTTACTGAATTCTATGACAATTATCAGCATTTATGAACACATAGTATCTTGAAATCTTTTGAGATATTTTGCTTTCAAACACACTTAATTTTCTTTAACCTTGATGAATTTTCCACTTACAGCCTTAAGACAGAAAGAATGCTTAAAGGGAAGGTATTGAAAAATGATCACATTTATAACAAAACGTTATTTGATCTTTAAGGTATCTATAAGGTTTGAAAAGCACTTATTTTACCACAGAAAATTGTTGCTTTGTACAATTTCTACTTACTTGTCATCTCCATTTCTGCGTGCCATCTTGCTCAAAAATAGAAGGGAAACTCTAGAAATACTAACTTTTTGCTTTGGAGAAGAGATATTTTGGTCGTTACTGACTGTTTAACTGGAAGTATAAAAAATGCTGCCTGTCCTTGTCCTAGTGCTACACTATATTTTCATTAGTGATCTTGAATGTACAAACAGTACTGGGAATTGTGGGCATTGCATAGGACAGTATCAGAACTTCAAATATCATTAGGGTGCTGAAGGAAAGATGGAAAGCAAAAAGAATGCTGCTTGGCTCTACAAGACCTCTGTACATCAATACAATATAGGACATATGTGGGAAAGCAACGGTTCTGTAGGAAAGGTTCCAGTGGCACCACAGAACATACACTTCAGTAAGTGAGTAAAATCACAGTGTGGCAAAAAAATACACTTCTTGCCCTGGGATGTGTAATGAGGATACGATCTCTAAGATCTGAATTCAGCTTGGCTCTGGTAATAATTTGGTTGTAGTATTGTGTCTTACTCTCTGTGGTCTCCCTCTACCACACTTGTGAAAAATACCAGGCAATTATATGAGGAAAGAGAAGCAAGAGTGATCAGAGACATGGAAGATGTGAAATGATTTGGTTTATTTATGAGAGGGAAAAGAAAACCAACCAGAAACATGATAGTTCTCAAACATGGAAAGTTTTCAAAGGCTGTGATAAGGAAGAATATAATAAATTCTCCACTGGGGACTAGAAGCAAATTTTTCACAGGGTGATTTGGCTGACTCATTAGAGAGATCTTTATTGTTGCACATGTCACTAGACCCTGGATTGAATTGCTTGGGAAGCTTGGGAGTTTTCAGCCATTAAGAAATCATCTGTCAGAAATAGTTTGGGTGTAGCTGATTTGAACTTCGGGGAAGAGATAAATACTGGTAGACTCCTTGAACTCCCTTCCAGATGGAATTAATATGATGTGGTGTTTTCTGCAGGCATCCACCCTCCTGTTGCCTTCCATGCCCAACCTCTATCTTTTTTATGTGTGCTACTGTGCAAATGGACACTGTCTCAGATTTTGTGGGGACATGCTAATACATGGAGTATGTACAATCTGTAAAGCTAAGAAACACCTCACGTTGTTTTTCATCCCACTTGTGTGTGTTAGAGTGGCAGGTTAATAAAAAGTAGTAATTCAGTATTTCAAATTCAGCCATCACAGTCTATCAGACCATTCGGTTGTATCGTAAGGCATTTGGCTCATCCTCTGTAGCTTTGGTTCTAGCAACCATCTGAGACTGCCAAAATGCTTATTTGTTCAAGTTAAAGTAGGGAAGGCACCTACATGTCCCTAGGTAGTTATCTGTAGTTTAAAGGGTCCAAAAGCAGAAAGCTTAGCCTGCATCTGTAAATGGCTTGGAAGTGTTCTTAAGAGTGTAGAATAGGAAGGCTTCTTAATGCTTGACTGGAATTTAATAAATATCTGGCCTCTATAAATAAAATTTTGCAGTGCAGAGTACTTCTAACCTGTATAATACAACAACACATGAGCTAAATTCAGACTTGTAAACTATACTCTTGAGATGATTTTATGTATTTACTCAGCTAGTCCTTATAGTCATGTTATGGGAACTTCTTGCAATCCAGCAGCAAGTCATCATATGTGGAAGCCAACACACAGCTCATTGCTATCCACAGCACGGGCTGACCATGATCTCTTTTCTACAACATTTATAAAGTTTCCAAAGCAAAGTGCTTGTTAAGAATAAATAATTTTAACACTCTTATGTGTAAGACAGGTCTCTCTGTTCTTTTATACCTAGATAGAGAAATAACTGAGGCATCATGAAATTTACCAGCTACATAATATTTGACAGTGAGATAAATTATATTCTATTGTATTTCTTACTGGTTTTGCCCAGTTTAATAAACCAGTATGTTTGCATATCCTTTATTTTTTATTTATTTGGAAATATCACCTCAGATTATGAAATACCTGGTGCTAGTTGTAATGTTTTCCAAATATTCTTTTTTTTCCTCACTAAACAAATAATCAAGATAGGGTGGTTTTTTTCATTAAAAATAATGATAGATGTGGGCATTTAGCAACCTGAGCTGTGAAATATGTCTCTGCTTATGGCAGGGAGGTTCGATTTGGTGATCTGTAAGGTTCTTCTGACCAAAACTATTCTATGAATCTGTAATTCCATGAACTTTGCCTTGTCAACAAATTGTGAGGATCTAAATTTCTACTACAGTGTCTAGTGTTTTATGAGTTCTGAACAGTTATTTAAATGATAAATATGTTTTCAGCTTCATGATTGTATTTTGGAATTTCTTTAACAAAAAAATACTGAATAACAAAAAAAATGCATTTCAGCACCAAATTTTCACATGACCTCTCTCTTGTTCTTACACTTTCAAGTTTCAGGATTCATAAAGTGGTGTGAGATTTCTGAAAGCACTTTTGATTATAGAACATATACAACTACCTAATATCAACCTATCAACTTCAGCTTTCGCCAGTTCAAAGATTTAAATCAAAATGAATGGTATGTGTTATTATCATACTGTGAGATTTTAAGCCAACTTGAAACTACAGAGTTTGTCTATAAACTAGTCATAGATTCTCTGAATTCTTTTCTATTCTGCTTCTATAGAACTTGTTATAGTGCAATCAAATCATGGTATCCAAAAGCCTCCTAGTAATGCATCAAATAACATGACTTACATCTATCACATTTTTTGTTCTTCCCTCTCTTCCCCAGGATTTGAGGGAAATTTTGTTTGCTGATTTTCTTCTTATGGGTTCACATACACAATAGCCCCACTCATGCAGGGATACAGACACAGCTTCACACAAATGTTAAGTACTTGCTGAGAGAACAATTTTAATTACAGTGAACTCTCTTAATTTCCATGGTTTATGGGAGATTTTACTATACAGTTCTGCATGCCCTAAATACCTTTAGGCAGATGAGCTTTAGTATCATTGATCCACATAAATGTTGCCAAGATCCGTGTTCTGGAGACATAGTTATCTCACTGGGATTTCCTGTCCATCTGTGAAGATGAATAAAAGCAGTTTTCACTGGTATTTTGAATGCGTAGATAGGAGGTACTGGCCAAGCCAGGGCATAATATGTCAGCTTTCCTTTGCAGAAATCTGAACAGAAATGTAAGTGACTGAACGTCATACTGTCAGCACCAAGTCATTATTCCATATAAGCTAAGTCAAAGAGTGTTCAGAAAGAAAACTTCATTTCCTTTTAGAGTTTGGGTTTGTACTCTAGGCTTAATAGGCTCAATATAAAAAAAATAATATAAAAAAACTACAGGTGACTCACTTTATGAGTGTGCCATACTTCTTGATTTGCCTTACAATGAATCTTCTGCAGTATCAGTAAAATGACAGTTTTCCTGGTTTTGAGGTGCTTCATATCTGCTCCCATTCATACTGACAGATGCGTTTAAATTGATTTGAAATATGAGTACAACTAAGTTGTTTCTTTTGCAGAGCTTGGTGATTGGGTTGATCACTCTATTTTTGGCCATTTCTGGTTTTTTGACTTCATCTGGAATTTGTTAAAAACATAATAGCCCTGCCCACTTTCTAAGGAAAGTGTGTTAGCACTTAGATCAAATGTAGTTCTTTAGATTTTTTCAACTTCTGCTACTCTCAAGCTATCTTTTTTCCTAGGGTCTAATAGCAGATTACTAAAAAGGATATGAAGTAATACTTGTCCATGTTTTGGAAGTCAAAACCACAGTTCCTTGGATCGCCAAGGAGTGAAACTATGTCAAAATGTATCAGCAACAGAAACACACGGTGAGCAACGTCATGGCCCTGAATATCTGAGCTGTTTATCTGTGGGTTACCAGAAACAAATTAGATTAAGGCAATCAGTGGAGGAAAAGAGAATTAAAATATTTCAAACCCTTGTTTTACTTTTGCTGATATCTGTTGCCTTGCTTCACAGTAGGGCTACTTTTTCTGCAAAAAAATGGGAAAGAGATCTAATCTATTAAACTCTTTTGAATGAACAGATGGTTTATTTAGCTAAGTCTTGTTTAATGGGTGTATTGCTAATGGCATCAGGTCAGTTCCCAGCTAAACTTCTAATGCTAATCCTTGAACAAACAAACCCATCAGATATATCCAGTCTTCCCTGGAAAGCTATGGATTGATAGATCTTTATGCAGTGCTAGCAGGGAAACAGCTGTCAAAGAGCTTCTGACTCGCAGAGGAAAACATGCTTTGGTCAAGGCTTTGTCATTATTCAAGGATTCAAGTCAAATATTTTGCAGGAGCAGATAAAGCAGAGTGGAAAGTATAATGTTATCTGCAGATGCGTTTGAAAAACTGTGTAAATGCCTTCCACCTCCACACACAGTATTTATGATACTAATTCTCATAAGTATCACAGGTTGTAATGCACATATTGAAAATGGCACAACTACAGCTCACAAATCATTTTTGCATTGCCCTCCAAAGAAATAAAATGTGTTAAACAGGTAAGACATGGGTTCCTCTAGAGTGGCTTTACCAAGCATACACTACTACCAGCCTTCTCCAAGCTGGTCTTCAGCAATGTCAGTGTGGAGTTTGATGGAAGAAGATGAGTACAACTTCTGAAGAACTTTTGTTGCAGATATCTGACATCCATGTTCATATGCAATAGGTGGACAGAGAATCCTGGTATTACAGTATGTTCAGATGTCAATTTCTAGGTAATTGTAAAGCAAGCTTTTCTGAACAGATGCTTAAATAAATTCATAGGCTACTCACCACTTCAGCTTTTTTCCAGAACATGTAATGTTTCTTTGAGACATTGGGGCATATCCTTATCCTGAGGAGTATTTAAGAGTAGTAGCCGCCTACCAGTACAAAAATGACCTAGTAAAGTTACTCTGTTCGAGCATCAGCTCCATGCCAAATGAATAAGGGTTTTCAAGAATGTGTGCTCTAAAACAGATTGAGGCTGCTGTAATTAGGGATTTGCACCTGAATATGTCATGAGAATCTATTTTATTTTGCACTGTACCATGGACTCTCTTGTGTTAAAAGGATTAACAACTTTTCTACATTTATTCTATTTATCATTATTTTCTTCTTTACAGTGTATTTTGTAACTAATTTCCATTCTATGTTATTTGCCCCTTTAATAATACAGCTGCTGGTATTACAAACAATTTCTGACTCACAGGGAGAACTGCTAAAATTCCTCCTGCCCACGTGTACACTTTGCAGTTGATGTAATGGAAATATTTATCCTGCTGTGGAAAAGGCTGTGTAACACAACTTGTGATTTACCTTCTAGGAATGCGAGCCACATATAGCAATCTTATCCAGCATTTGTGATACCTTCCTGGTCTTGTTTACTAGGCAATTGAGATTGGGCTGCCCTCTTTATGTCTCTAGGTTCTGTACAGATTAAAGGAGAAGATCCAATTGTCACTGAGACAAGAGAAGGAAAAGAAGCAGGAGATCCACCTCTCTCCCCTTCCCCTGCGGACATCTCAGTCTAAGACCACCAACAGCATGGTCCAACCTCAACAGGCTCCAAAGGTTGTCAATGTTGTAGTGGACTCTCAAGGCCAGTGTGCTCCTGAGCTCAAACCCCCTCTGTGTGCCAGTCCATCTCCATTCAGAATGAAACCTGTTGGGCTCCAGGAAAGGTAAGATGGTGCCTGGTGTGTTCAGGACTTATTCTACTTTTTAAACTTATGCTTCATGATTTCACGTTTCTGTTCTGTCAGTGAATGGGAGGTTTTGCCATATGGACATCTGAGACGTAGGATCTTGGTGTGTTAACATCTGTCTCATGGATATTCTCTCCTTTCCTTTTCATGTGACCAGCAATTCAGATCATACAAAAAGGTGCAGGTTTGTGCTGAGATTAATTGCATTACTGGCATTCTTTTTGCTAATTGGTTTTTTCCCTTTTCAACAATTACTCTAAAGAAATAATTTTTCATTTTCCATTGATTTTTGTCTGCTTTGATCCCAGAGATCCTGGCAGATGGCTCAAAGACTGGTTATATATTCTCAGCAAAGGATGTTCTCATTGTCAGGGAGTCCCAGCACATGGGAAACTTAGAAAGGAGAAGTATTTACACCAAGTGCAATTAGCAATCTCATATGGTGTTTTCATTATCACCTTTAGGTAATTTTTCTTCTTAAATCTAGCCTTCCATGATGGTTGGGATATAGTCCAAAGTCTACATGCTTTACAAGAAAGAAGAAGTGATTAACAATGAAACCAACCCTTGTGTGCAGTTCCTCAGAAATACTTGGGCACCAAACCTTGTCACTTGTTGTACCTTTCAAAAATTGTGCCAGTGCTCTTTTTATAAAACTAGTTGTTCTTCCCACATGAGAATGCACACTGACATCTGTCTCTCCTCTGTTAGAAACCTATATAATTTCTTGTCTGATGGCTTCAGGCCACTTTCATAAAGCATCAGTTCTCTGAATAACTAACGTAGCATGCAGCCATGCAACTGAACTCTTCTGCCCTGGCACAGACAATAAATGAAAGAACAGATGCCATGCAGAGACCAAGCAGAGCCCCATCTGTAAAGACTCTCAGCTGAGCTGTAACCCTGATTCAGCTTGAACCATGGGACTTCAATAGCAGAGATTTTATCCATAGATTTATGACAGACAGAGCACAGGGAGGGGACTTATTCTTCTATCAGCAAGAGATGTTGAAAGGCAGAGCTGTGATAAAATAGGTATTGATACCACTGCAGCAAAAAACAAAACAAAAAAAACAAAAAAAACCAAACAAACAAACAAAAAAAAAACCCAAGGAATGGAGGAAGCAAGTAAATACATTTTGACAGTGTCTCTCTTTCCACAAGACCCTAAAAATAAAACCCACAAGCATGAGGATCACATAGCTACTTTATAATACTTAGTACCTAACATAGCATATGTAGTAGTTGAGAGGGATTGGGTGAAAGGAATTTGTAGAGGTAGTTTGTACTTAAGAACAAACAAAGAAAGTAAAAACTATTGATCTAAGATATTAATTTCCACCCTGTAGTGGTTTTGGTTTGGGGTTTTCCTGGTAACTGGGGTCATAACTAAGGAAGTATTCCATCTCATTTCTTTACATAAGCAAAGATATGAGAGGGGAAG
Source organism: Campylorhamphus procurvoides (assembly GCA_013396655.1). NCBI lineage: Eukaryota > Metazoa > Chordata > Aves > Passeriformes > Dendrocolaptidae > Campylorhamphus > Campylorhamphus procurvoides. The sequence continues at coordinate 351,971 of WBMV01002501.1, forward strand.
TCGGAAGTCAGTAATCATCCTTTTTCCAGCAGTGTTGGAGAGCAGACAAGCTACCTGCGGTCACTCTGCTTGTAGGAGTGGGCCGTGGCTGTGGGTCTGCTGATCAGCCAGCCGGGTTAGGAGGAGGTCTTACTCAGCTATTTCTCTAAGACACAGCTGCCCTGTTGCAGATTACGCAACATTTGCACTATTAAATGTGTGGAATGCCGCAGATGATTTGTGTGCCACAAACACACACACACACGCCGCGGTGTCTGGTGCCCGGCTGGATACTGCTGTGTGTGAGCGCGGGCGCGGAGAGGGTGACACCTAGAGCCGGCGGGCAGCGCTGCCCTGCATCCCCCTCATCCCCCGCATTCCCCGCATCCCCCGCATCCCTCGCATCCCCAGCATCCCCCGCATTGGCAGCGCAGCGGTCGGTGCTTTTGTCCTTCGGCTGCAGCTCTTGGAAGAGGGAAAGTGGTCACGCAGTCAGGATGTTGACTGGCCCAGTGACCTCAGGAGGCAATTCTGCCCCCGTACTCCACTGTCATGAAACTCCACCTGAAGTACTGCATTGAGCCCAGGGCCCCCAACATAAGAAGGTTGTGGACTTTTTGGAGCAAGGAGGGCCACAAAAATGATCAAAGGGCTGCAGCACTTCTCCTGTCAAGGTAGGGTGAGAGAGTTGTTCAGGCTGGAAATGAGAAGGCTTTGGGGAGACCTTTTTGCAGCCTTTCAGTACTTAAATAGGGCTTATAAGAAAGATGGGAACAAACATTTTAGCAGGGCCTGTTGCAATAGGAAAAGGGGTAATGGCTTTAAACTGAAGAAAGGTAGATTTAGATTAAATATAAGAAAGAAGACGTTTAAAATGAGAGTGGTAAAACACTAGCATAGGTTTCCTAGAGAGGTGGTAGATGCCCCAATCCTGTAACATTCAAGGTCAGGTTGAATGGGGTTCTGAGCAACCTAATCTAATTGCAGCTGTCCTTACCCATGGCAAAGGAGTGGGACTAGATGACCTTTAAAGGTCTCTTCCAACCCAAACAGTTCTCTGATTCTGTGATTCTCCGATCAGGGATATGTGCCCATGTGCAGCTTGCAGTTGGGAAAGGGAGGAAACAGTGGTGCCCAAGAGTGGAGGATGTACTGACAGCTGTGGAGGTGAGAGGGCTGTCAGAACGAAGAGGCACTGCCCCCTTTCTGTTACAATGAGTTAGTGATGCTGAGGCAGGCAAATGAAGAGCTGTCTTCACAGACTCCTGGCATCCTCTGGATCATTCCTTACATAGTGCTCTGAAGTTTCTCTCCTCTGGTGTTTTCACAACTGCTCCTCCTTTGCAGCAAAGACCATCTTCACTGGCAACCCACACCATTCTGTTATTGACCAAAGGAGCAGGAGAGTGAGTGTTCTCCTGTGGGTGTCTTTGGTGAGGAACTGTCACAATATCATAGCACCAATGCCTGAATGTAGGATGTAAATGATCCTTTTCTCTTTCATGAGCACACATCCATGAATACTGCATCAGTGTTTATTTTTCTTCTTAGGTTTTTATAGGTTTATAAGAAAAGTATATACTTTTCCCTTCAGCAGAGTAAGGCTTCCTTTTTATTGTTCATTGGTGCAAAATTTATCTTGATATGAATGGTCCCAGCCAAAAGCAGAATCTGATGAAGTGGAATGTGGCATCTCAAATTTCCTTTTTATGAAAACATTGAAAATTCTTAATACAAGCAACAAATTGTTAACTCACAAGTATGGTGGATATAAATATAAATGTTACCACACCCGTAAAGTATTACAACTGGATTTACATTTCCTCTGGCCCTTGCCGCTGTGAATTTTAGTTTTAGTGTCTAGGACAACTGTATTCCAACTAAATAGTTCACAATGTGGTGTTTTGTTCAATTTAGTTACTATGCAAAAATACAAGGAAGACAAGAAAATGCAGAAAATATCTCTTCTACTGTATGTTGAAAATCACAAACAGTGCCTTGGAAACTTTTTTCAAGCATTGTATTCCATCCTACCCACAAAGTCGTAAAACAGTGGCCAATGCATCTAAATAATCAGTGGGGAAAATCGCAGCACTGAGTTTTCTTAGTCTGTTACATATTCATCAGAAAATTACTTTGTCTAAAAGGAAGAGCTCCTCACGTTCACATATCATGATGCCAGGGCCATACAGGACTCTCATTCAGAGCAGGTAACGTTTTACATGTGCTTTGTGCTCATTTTTTCTTTGCACATACAAGAGAGTGGAGGTTATAATAGAAAAAAAAAGTCTGACAAATAGAGCAAAAACCTGGCAGATAAGTGAAATAATAAAATATTTTCTAAATGCGGAATAAAATAATTCTGCAATGGTATGGAACATAGCTATGACACAGGAAAATAGAAGTTACTCTGTGAAGGGGAAGAGCCATCAAGAGCAAAACTGGAGGGGAGAGGGCTGCTCACTGACATCATTCAACAGACACTGTGCAACCAAGTTTGCAATCTCTGGAGAAAATCAGTAGGCATCAGAATAGAGAATAGTAGGAGGAAAATCACCCAAATCAATCAAGTTGATTTAGCTCCCAATCATAACAGATGAGTGAATTTTGGATTGAACTCTGATTGTGAGAACTGTGTGTGATGTTACTTTTCCCCACAAAGCAGAGCAATACTATGAAAACCCTATGCCTCAATTAATAGACTGTACCTAGTGAGATCTCTCTTACCATGCAGGGGTTGCTAAATTCTTTCTCCAGTCCTAAGTATCCAGTAGACATGCAGTGAGCACAGCTCACTGTAAGTATCATGAAATATATATTATTCACTGCAAGTATAATGAAATATAAGCTAAATTAATGAGCATTATAATGCTGCTGAGTGCTCATCTCTGTCCATTTCCTTATGAGAAAATGAGATATTCTGACAGAAAAGATAGGCAACTTATTTTTTATATAATTGAAAAATATAGATTCAGATAACCCATAAGAGTCTTCAGAATTCACTTCCAAAGGAAAAATTTTGAAATAGGAATGTATTAGCACAAGGTATATACACATATAGTCATACAAATAATGAGAGCCATTATTGTTCTTTGACTTCAGCATCCTTCCTCAGAAACATCTTGCATTTTGCACCTTTACAAAGAAAATCTTGACTAGTTTGGACTCCAAGTTTGGAGGTGGAAGAAAATTGCTCTGTTAATATTGATTACTATTCTCTTTTATTAGTCCTTCTGCACAGACACACAAATTATTAAACCATAGTTCCAGCCACTTAGGCAATTTCTGTGCCCTGTCAATTGCCCTCTGGATGACAAACACTAAGTGTAATACCTTTTTTCTTGTTTTTAGAAAATCAGTATTCATTAAAATGAATCATTATCTTAACAATATTGTATACTAAATAAAACCTCGTAAGAAATAGTGGAACGAGGTTAAAAAATCTAATGTGCTCTTTTCTTCATTGATGTAACCTCAGCTGCACCTCAGGATATCGCTGTTCACATCTCTGCTCTAATAGATGAGAAACATTTCCAGCAATTCTCCCTGGCTCTGTTCTGATTTTTAGAGCACAGAGCACAGTGACTGCAAGAATATAATTATGGTATTGCTGATCCATTATAGTTATACAAAACTGTCCATTGTGAGTAATCACTTCAAGTAACGCTCAAAGGGTAGCACCTTGCAGTTGGACTACTGTAAACATGCCAAGTTTTGTAGTTTACTGCACAAGCATGGGAACTTCATATATTTACAGGAAGGGGCCTTTAATTTCCTGACTAAAATATACTAGCTTTTCATAGATTTGGAGGATAAATTTGCCCTATTGTGTGATGCTGAATATGCTTTCTGCATTCTTAATTTAAATCCTAGGGATTGTTTTCAGGAAAATGTCACTGTAATGGTTTGAACCACAGCTATGTGCCAACACAAAATTACGAGCTGGAGAACAGTTTCATGGTGATATCATACCAGAAGGAATTTGCATAGCACCAGGTACTGGTAAACTGAGTTTGAGGCGAGAGGCAGGAATTTTTGTACTCTGGTCTGTCTGCCACCAACTCACTAGAGCACTTTGGACACGACATATAAACCTCCTCCAGCCATACTCCTAACCACTGAATTGAGGATGGCTGGGTGTTGTGTCCATCTGAAGAGATGTAGCGAAGATGAGAACCTTAATATGAGGTACAGCAAAAGTTCTACTTGCTACTATTTGTTCACTTTTATGAAAAGTGAGAGAATACAATTATTAAAAAAAAAAACAAACCAACAACAAAAACACCAAACCAAACACTTTCTCAAGAACCTAAAATTACATTTCCGTCATTTGGCAGACTTCTAAGCTGTATTCCATCCTGATCTGTAAGATCACAGAATCATAGAATAATAAGATGTTTTGGTTTTAAAGGGGCCTTGAAGAAAATGTAGTTCCAACTTCCCTGCCATGAACAGAGACACCTTCCACTGGGTCACGTTGCTCGAAGTCCCATCCAACCTGGCTGTGAATACTTCCAGCGATGGAGTATCCACTTATAAATTCAACACATCCAGAAACACTTACTGCACTGAAGCTGCCTAGCAGAGATTAGTTTGTGTCCATACTGCCAAGCTCCCTTTACATCCAAAAGAGTGGGGAATGGATGCAGACTGACTGCTGGGAATGGTTTGTACATGTGCTCATTCCCAAACTGTGACAGTGTGTTTCTTTGGAGTGCTCTTATTGTCAAAGGCTAAAAACAACCAGGACTGCAAGGCTTGATACACAGCACTGTCATTCAGTGCCTGGGATTGTTTCCTGGCACTGTGATTTTTTTTTTCAAGATGTAGCTTGCACATGAAGAAGTGCACAGCTGGTGTAGCAGCTGACATGAGGGGAGCAGTCCTGATTGTGGGCAGTTGCTTATGCCTTTTAGTAATTCTCTTTTCAGTGCAGGGTCTCCCTGCAGTCCTTTATTTTGGCTTCCCTTCCCCTCAGACCACCTCAGCTAGCTGGAAAGCCACACTGACTGCTGGCACCTACACCCTGGGTGACAGGGTAAGGGCAAGGGCTGAAAACGTGGACTACTGAGGTGGGAGAAACTACCCCTGAGTAACAGAGAACATGATGCGGGATCCTTCTTTGTGGGTCTCCTGCTCAGTGTCTGTGTTAGCACGTGGGTTCATCACTAGAGAGAGAATAATTCGGTGCCTCCAACTTGCAATTGTGAAACATTTCTGTTGGTGCATAGTCACTCTAAAAACTTTCTGTATGTGCCACACCTTTGAGCTCCACAAATGTCTGTTCTGTCCAACCAATTACAGATGTCTTTGCTTATCTGCAGTGTAGGAGAAGGGCAGGAATGTTCCCCTTTCTCTGGAGAGGAAGTGAGCTCAGGCTCCAGCCTAACAAAGACCCTTTAAAACCCATATTTTAACTATTTGACTCCTGGCTGGTTGGGAAGCTGTTTTGGTGTGATTCGAGCTCTTTGAAGCAAAATTCTGTGGGAGTTGCAATCTAATTAAATAAATGCAAATAACTATGTACCATTGCCAAAATTTACACCCAGAGTCTATTTCCTTGTGTTTCTGGTACATCTTACAAATGATTTCAGATTACTGTGGGTTAGACAGCATATTTTAAGTCCTATCTCCACTTTAAATTGCCCCATATCCCTTTTTTCTTCTCTTGCAAAGAACTAAAAGCTCTTCAGAGCATATGCCTTTCACTTCTGGGAGTGGATAATTCAGATGAAGTAGTCTACCACTATTTAGAGAAGTTCTTCTGATGCAGCTTCCTGGTCCTCTGCTCTAATAGACCCAGGAGTGCTCTGTTCAGCAGGCAGTCCACGCCTACACTTGGTTTTGCCTTTACTGTCTTCTGAGGTTTAGTTAGAAATTTTGTAATAATTTTATTGTATTCTCAAGTCTCTTATCTGGCATTTATTCTTGTTACTCCAGTTGCTACTGGTTTTAGCTTTACACAGGAAACTGCAGTGCCAATCAGTGCCGTTCCCAAGGTGACAGGAAACCCTATTTGGTCGGATGTTGATTGTGCTTGTCTTTAGGGCTCCACCCATCACATTTTCTTCCTTTTTGGCTTAAGTTAAGAAAAATTAATCAGTGGCTGCCATCTGGTAGACAGTTTTGGTGGTTTTGCAGTGATTCGTCCGGCCAGTCTTTTGAATAGTCACACACGGCGCAAAAAACAAAGGGAAAATATCCATGTTAATATTTAAATGCTTCTTGAGGTTTAGATTTACAGGGACTGTTGTTGCCCTGAGCACAGGAGTAATTTCATCTGTATGAATAATCCCCTTGTCTTTTTCAGCAGCAAGTTTGGGGTTTTTAGTGCTGTTTAGTCAGAGGGTTAAACTCTGATGCAGCTTTCCAGTGGCTGATTTCCTCAGCTCCTCTCTGCCTCTGGTTCTTTTCTGTCCTTGACCATCCAGACATGGTTTTTGTGACTGCTTCACCAGCTGTGGTAATGTACAGGCAGAGTTGAACAACTGGGAAAGTGAGGAGGTGTACATTAGCTGGACTCGAATGATCTGAGCGTCTTGTCTCAGCCCACAGCAGGATGTGTCCCTCTGTGACATTTGCAACCAAGTATATCGCCTTTTCGCAGTGGTGGGTTAGGAAGGCTGTGCTAAGGGACAAAGGGCAAGAGAAGAGCACCAGTTTCTTTATGAGATTGGTTTGCAAGCAAGAAGTATCTCAAAAGCCCTTGACTAGTACCCACAAATACTGGTTTCGGCAAAAGAGTGTAGAAGGAAGCATCTATGACAGATATGAAGAGTTTTGATATTTAGAAGAATGGCAAATTTTTCACATTTGGGGGTTTTATAGAAAAGTTTCCTTGTGTGTAACCAGAGTGTCTGGGAAAGGCTAATGCTTCAAGTTAAAACAAAAATATTCACCTTTCCTCTTGTTTTGGAAGGCATTTATCTCTGATCATGCAATTTCTTCTAAAGGGCAGCCTAAAGCTGAACTTAACTCAGTTCCCCTTAATTTAAAATGTTAGGAACAGACACAGAAAACAGTTGAAGAAAAGAAAAACATCAAAGAGCATCCAAAACTGCAGTGTAAGATGTCCAAGTATTTCTTTGAGTTGCAAGAAGCCACGTGCTGGCAGCACTTGCATCCAGCTTATATTGTGGCCCTCAGTTAATATTCCAGGCCATGAATCTTTTCTCCAAGTGCAATCATAATTCATTTTATTTCTGTGCAGTGTCTGGAGAACACAGGTAAATTATGACAGTTGAATAATTATACTGCTTCTTTTTTGAAAAATCCAGTTCTAGAAATTTGGAAGAGATCTCTTACATAGTCAGAGCTACTCTGTACAGAAATCTTAACATTGTTAGCTAGCAGAAATGTCCCTTGTTTGCAAATACACCTTTGCTCAAAGAATACTGCATGTAAATCTGTGGGCCAGAGTATTTCTCGGCTCTTGTGAGAAATTCTCTTCAGCATCTTTATTAATAAAGTACCTGAGAGCTTCGGCCACAGATCAGGATCCCTATGTGCAAGCCTTCATATGTACACAAAAATGAAATGTTCTATCCAAAACACTTACATTCTGAACATCAGACAATGTAGTAAATGCATACGGGCAATCAAACATGCCTCAGGAAACTGAGAAGCAATAGCATCATGGCAGAGACGAGGAGGCCCAAAGTATACTATTAGAATGGCTCAGCCAAAGAAATACTGCCCAGAGGCAGGAGCTGATTCTATACGACACTGGCATTTCAGCCAGCCTCTTGCTAGAATTATTTGTCTACTTTGATACCATCAGGTCTAAGCTGATGCAGCAGTTTGGTTTGACTTTGAACCTTAGCTGAGTATGGCCAAGACATTTCAGGAACTCTTTTTATGATTTTCATACTAAGACAAGTGAGACATTAATTGTTAAGTGACTGATCCAAGACGATATTGCAAATCAGTGCCTATTCTTCATGAAGCACCTGGGCTCTTGAACCCTCCGTTCATGTCTCTAACCTGGGGAGTCTATAAGGAGCTACGAAAGCAATATTTCTTTCTGGAACGGGGGCTTCCCTTATGCTCCCTATCAAAGAATATACTTTGATGTTTAACAAACAGAGTGCATTGTTGTTAGTAATTTATGGTACCTATAATTATCCCTGTTATGTTAATACTGTGATTTGATAACAAGAGCAAAACAGAACACAGCAACTTCAAATGACTTCTCAAATATGCGATAGGCATCAGAAGGGGAAGTGGTGTATATAATTCCCACACAGAAAAATGTCGTTAAGTACAATGTTTCTCTAGGGAACTCAGTCCTGATGCTTCAGGATAACCAATAGCAGCTCCCTGGAAAACTGTGCTGCCAGTGAGAGATGAGGCTGGTGCTGGGCAGGAGGCAGCTGAGTGTGCCCCTCTGCCAGGACTGGTGCTTCCGCTTCCCACCATCTCCCGACAGCCGCATCTCCTGTTTTTGAGATGTCTCAAATCCTTCCTGAGTTGTAACAAATTCCACCAGACGACTGCTGCATATAGTCCAGAGGTTTGCAGTTCCTTTCCCTGGATTTGATAGTGCACCTAAATGCATAGTCTTACAATAAATGAAGGAAAACAATCCTAACTGCAGAAAAGTACACAACAGTTAATAAATATAATTTGCACTCACTTTTTTCACTTTAGACTCTATTTAGCTTGTTTTGCCTCAGTGAATTTATGGAGGTATCTGGGAAGAGAGTTTGACCCGCAGAGCACAATACTGAATAGGTTTGTGAAAGAAGGAGGCATTGTGAAGAGCAGAAAGCTGGTATTGTAATTAATTCCCAAGTTAATTCTGTGGCTACAGAGAATGCATTTGCAATTTACTGATAAGATTAGAATAAAATAAGTGTTTTCTGCCTTATCACAAGGATTTTCACAAATGTAGATGGTTTAAATACTCCTCTAGTCCCCATGTCTAATGTTCACTATTGCCTGGCTCCCAGCTACTGAGCTTATCATCCTGAGTCAGTGCAGAGGTCATAAGGTGGTCTAAGAAAGCTGTCTGTAGAAAAAACGACAGGCACAAAGATGGAGAAGCACCCTTTCGTTCAGGGCATTCCTAAACTACAGATTGCCAGAAGATGGAGGACGTACTAAAAATAAGTAACCGTATTAATTAAGTAATCAGTAATTCCTGCTTGCTTTGTTCTTGTGTTCTTTCCCAAAACCTCTTCTGGCTGGCCAATATTGAAAACAGGATACTGGTCAACCTTTGCCCTTACATAGTACACCAAATTTATGTTCATATTTCTACATGACTGCCTTCAGTGCATGTTAACCTGATCCATGTTGCATCGTTAGCTATATGAAGCTCTGTGTGTTGAAAGTGTTTGTGCTGAGACAGACAGGGTGGAGGTCAGGTTAGGAGTGAGTATGGTTTATCTTTCAGATATGACTTATCTCCTTTCTCTTTATTTCATAATGCAATGTGCATTTAGAGGAACACTAATTTTGTTAGAATCCCCACATTTCCCCCTCCTATTCAAATTCATAGAAGTGAATTTAAATCAAGCTAAGTTTCTTAATGCCATGGATCCTTTGCTAATAGAGCACTACTAATCTGAAGCAATTGTCGTTATTTCACTCTGAAATTTTTAATCTGTACTGACTCATTGATGTTTTGTATGAGAAAGTAGATCCAGAAAGCCTTTGCTCTGGCCTTCATCTCTGGGCACAGGCACAGATGCATTTCCCATCTCTAGACCCCTGCCTATGCAGTCCCCCATAGGAATGTTTCTGATGAAGGCAGGCAGTGGCCATGGACTTCAAGGGATCTGCTGAGCTCTGTAGAAAAGAGCTCCAGATCGCTTACCTGTCTGTTCCTCATCAGCCATTCAGCTCTGAATGGGCCCTTTTATAGGTCTGCCTAACCCCCGAAGTGCAAGATAAAATACACCTTGGTATGCAGACATCTGCAGCTGTCTTAAAAACATGAAACAATTGCTCTGTTTCAAATTGCAAGCCTAAATGGATTTCCTAAACTTTATTTTCAAAGGGAATCCAGGCACTTTTCACATTAATACATTTGTTTGAGCAAGCCTTCCCCTAGAAAGCAAGGCGGGAATGCCAGACTATGAAAGTGGGTCAAGAAAAAAACCTGGAAAGAGAGAAAAGTTTATATACCAAGCTTAAGTGTCAGCTCTGGAGACTTTAGAAGGAGCTAAATGGCAGATCTAAATGCACATATAGGAGTACTGTGTCTAAGAGCCTAAACCCCATCAACTCATAGAAAAACTCAGGCACATAAATCACCCTGGAAATAAAACTGTGTGTTCCAAAGTGTATGAGCTACAAGGATTTGGGGTCTGTAGAGGCAGCCTTAGATGCTTTGTCCACTGTGTGACTGAGCAGAGCCTTTCTGCCAGCTCCCTTTGGAAAAGCCCATAGGTGGCGCAGCTCAGTTGAGCAACTAGGTCGCTCTGGAGTTTCACATTTTTCAGAAATTGCTGCTGCTCAGTAATTTCTTCAAAGTGCACTAACAATTCATTTGTCTGCCTAGAAATCTTCCGTGTGACACTTACAGTAGTTTAAAGATAATGAAGACCAAGTCAAATAAACAAGGAATGTGCTTTTTTATTATCTTAAGGTTGACAGGGTGTAGTAAACGCCTCTTTTCCCAGATGTTCCTTCCTGTCTTTCCCAAATGGCAAACTCACCAGGAAAGAACTCATTGTACTGATTAGTTTTCAAGTCACAATAAAAAATAATTTTCTCTTGCTGTTACTATGCGAAGATACTGCCCATTTACATTACAAATATTCCTGCCCATGTCTTTTTCCAGGTCAGTTGATTTTCTTTAAAGCCTCAAAAGAGTATTAATTCACACATTAATGTGTGAATAGATTATATGCTTGCTTGTTTGGATTTAATCGTTGTAGATTATATTCCTTAAATGAGCAGTGTCTTGTGCTTAAGAGATTAATTATTATGGAATATGTGAAGCTAAACTGAGTTACAAATGAAAACAAAACAAACAACAAAATATTTTTTTTAATCTAAAAATGAAGAAGCTGAGTTCCATTATTCATTTGTATAACTATAAGGCTGACCAACTAAATAGCAAAAAATCTCAGTTAAGCAGTCTTAAAAAAACCACTTCCTAGAAACTTGCTGTCGTGTTGCCCGTCTGCATCCTGATTGATTAGATCAGTTCTCCTTGATAGGCTACATTCTCTGTGTAATGCAGGCAAGCACCCTCTTGGCATGCTGTAGTGCTGAGCAAAGGAGTGAGCCTTGCATGTGCTGGGAAAAGTAATCTGTCTTTGCAGCTGGACAAGAGATCTAAATTGGCAATAATGGTACCCGACTACAGCCCCTCTAAGGTGTCATGGAGGTACTTACAAACTGAAATCATAGAGGGCCTATCCATACAAGTATGAAAAAGTATTCTGCAGATTGCTTTCTTTCTTAGTTTTCAAGGACAATATACATCAGACGAAATATGTGAGGGGTTTTAACAGTTCTTTTTGGCTTACCTTAAATGCATTATCTGAGCTCCTTAGGTTGTGCATTTTTTTAATATGTGCAGCCCTAGCAGTCAATTATTATTCTCCATTTTCTTTTCCATTCTCCTCTTCTTTTAATCCTTTTTGTTTATATTCATTGTAGCTTGGTTTAAATTAGCATGTGCATTAATCAGAGAGAGAACAGGTCATCCAGGCAATGAGGCCTCCAGTATGAAATAGAGCAATGCTGCAGTGCAAGCAGAGTATAATAGTAATAAACACGACTGCATTCAATTAAATCTCTGCCATCTAAAGAAAATTAACCATAAATTAGTAAACATTTGTTCTGCTCTTTGAATAAACAGCCAAAATAAGCATCTTCATTTATTTTTACTTCTGAATATTTAACTCAATTTTCACTCCTGCTGGAGATATATATATGACTATGAATCAGAAATAGAGCTTTATGTTGCCATTCAAATTTTATTGAAGAGAGAAGTTTGCGTGACAAAATGCAATTTGATTGTACAAATAATCTACAGGAAAAGATGGGAGGTTGTATAAGCTTTGCATTTTTGAACAGTCAGTTCCCGTAGCTGAGCAGCGTAGCCTTATCGAGGGCAGAACAGGAGTGAATTGGCAGTACATTAGAAAGCCTGATTAAAAGAGGGAAAGTTGAAACTAAACTCAAGTCAGCTGTTTTCCTCTACAGGATATTGAGCCATTCCTGTCCTAACCAGATACTGATTGCTTAAAACTTAATCCAGAAGTACTTGTCAAAGCCGTTTCCTCAGCTCATTTTGACCTGCTGAGCTGTGAGTAGATCCTGAGAATTGTTTGCAATTTAGTGCTAGAGGTATTGGCCTGCTCTTGCTCATGGCTCTGGGAATAAGATCAGACTCTCAGGAAAGAACATGAGGAGCCTCCAGTTTCCAGAAAAGCTATTCAAACTTTATAGCTGAGGCTCCTAATCAGTTTCTGTGGACTAAGAGAGGGCTGGAGTATGCTGCCAGGTCCTGCCAGGAGGTTTCTTGTAGCTGGGAAGCTGCGGAGGATTGGAAGCCTTGCCTCACAGCAACCATATATCCATCTTCTCCTTTCAGTAGGCACACAGCTTGCTGTCATCACTTCAAGACCCCTTCTGCAGTGTCAGAGGCAGGAAGCATCAGTTTTGCAAGTGACGGATAAGTGGAGAAAAGCAATATTGCAGCACTGGGATATGTGTGGCAGAGCAAACATGAGCAGAAATGGCAGATGTTCTTTCCAAGAAGATGTATACTTCATCCTATTGCCTCTCTTACAGTCTTGGTCTTAAATATATTCAATCTATGGCTTTCTGGTGATAGGTATTAACTTCAGTGTTATGTTGCTCTACCCCCTTTAAGTGAGGTCCTCCATTTGGTGAGATGGGGCTGCCCACACAAATGGCTGCAGGATTTGTGTCACGTGCAGATGACTGCGAGACAAATATGCAAATATCAGTAATATTAGCCATTTAATTGTCAAGCATGCTTGTGGAAAACTGGGCTAATATCTCTCTGTCCAGGATCTCCTCTCTGCAGAGGAAGAATCAGAGCCAGAGGAAGGTTAATCTGTGAGAGGAATAAGTCTATGGAAATAAGGCCAGGAGCCTATAGAGAAAGTGAGATCCACTGTTCCCACCCATGATAGGAGGTCAATAGGTAGTTTCTGGTGGCTGTAGTAGCACTGGTGTGCCAGGAGATAGCAGGAGAGGGGAAGATTGGTTTTGACCACCGGCACACCCAAGTGCTGAAGGTAGAACTTAGGTCCTGAATTTTTTATTTTCATGTATAGTAAAGTTGCTGCAAAATGACCAAACATGAACTGAGCCTTTAAGGTATCAAACTGTATCAATTTAGACTGGCCATAATGCAAAGTAAATCAGTCATTTTATATTCATAGTTACAGATTTTCTGTCAAAATCACTTTGTATTCCTCTGCAAGTGTTTCTTAAAGTAAATGATAGATATAAATAATACTGAATCTTCAAGTCAGTTAAACGGTAATTTCCTTCAGAGAAGAGCACCTATGACATTTGATTGCAAAATTACCTAAGGTAACTTAAGAAATAACACAGTTAGGGAGCCTTGGGTTTTAGTCCTGCTTCTAACAGTAGTTCTTTGTCCTAGTTAATTGGTTGATTGTAACTTTTGATTTTTGAGTACTTCAGTCTGGGTGTGATACAGATTTGGTTTGTTGAAGTGTTGATAACCTGAAGTTTGAGTGGGTTCCTAAAAGCTGCAGCCCTTGTTCAAGTGAAAACCAGTGGCAACCCAGAATTGTCAGCAGATAAAGGAAAAAGCATTTGAGGAGCTGTGTTTTCATCATGAGTCTGCCAGGCATAGTATCTATATAAAAGCGCTTCTTCATAAGGCACCTAGGAGTGTCAAAATGAAAAGGACAGTATATGCAATAAGTACTATGTGCAAATATTTATGTATTAGGATGACATTCACATAGTTATCTAACGATTTTTAATTCATTATTTTTTCAAACTAATTCAATATCGATTTTCCTTTGTTAAAATTAAGAGTAAATAAGAGGATTATTACATTAGTGGGTATTGTATATTATCAGAACTCATGGAGCTTTCTATCAGAATATTCTTTAAAAGGTGCTACGGCATAACAGAAAACTGAAACTTACGAGCTCAACATCTCCAAGAAAAGAATGCATACCTAAGAAAAAACTGAATCTTCGTTTTTCAAATTGGGGTGGTCAATAATGCATTTTTATTGCATGCTTATCAGACTTACTTGATATAGTATGCTGATGGTCAGAAAAAAATCAAGATATTATCACACGCATTAATGTAACCATACTCTCATTCAGCCCTACTTTCCCAAGATGTCCAGTAATATCAGCAGTGCACAGTGGATTTGTATTTCAGGCTAGCAAGTACAGAGCAAGAATCATATATATGCATTTTTGAAAAACACATAAATCATTCTTATGCTTGCTAGAAGCAACTATTTAACAATACCGTGAATGTTCCTTCAAAATTTATCAAATTATATTTCACTTCAAATGAGAGTCATCTGTTAGCTTTCTGAGGACTGTCTGCAACGGATATTATAGATCTTCATTTGTGAAGAAATGTCTCAGGGTTTTATTAGATGATCTATATTACTTTTTGCCTAAGGCTGGAAGAAAACAGCAATCTTCAGTCCTTTGCAAAGATTATTTTAACCTCTCTGTACTTCTGCTTTTCTACTTTTTCTTTTTTCAACATTGATTTTTCTTTATGAAGTCACGGTTTCCTATTTTTATTTATTTATTGTTTATTTTATGTTGAAATACATGATTAGTACATTAAGTCCTTTTCTCATTTACCATGTTTTCACACTACCTCAGTTTTACATATCACATTAGTTCATCTATATCATCATGTTTTCTCTTAGCTATTTTGCTTAAAGCAACAAGGAAGCTGAGGCCTGTACTTTTTCCACTGATTTTTACAAATTTACTTTTTTGTTTTCCTTTGAATCACTCTACTGAAACATAAAACTAGATCTGCAGGTGAAGTCTGTAAGTGGTAAGGTAGTAAGTGCTGGAAAGCATGTCCCTAACTCTGCTCTTCCACTGCAATTACAGCAGTGCAAAACCCACCTCTATTCAGTGTGTTCGCTGATGAGATGGACCAACTGGGTGAGAGACTCAGGACCCATGTCTAGGCCTAGTCTGTGAGCACCAGACAAACAAAACACTCAGGGGAATTGTGGTGTTTTTCCTGTCAGTAAAACACAGGAGTATCCCTCTGGATATTCCCTGGTACAAGTGGGATCTGAGCATCCAAGCAAACTCTGTCCCCAACAGCCACAGCCAGCACCATTCTTTGTGTTAATTCACGGCTTTCTTCCACCCATGGACCTGACACAGCTCCCTCCTCAGCTACACAGCAGCTCAGCTGAGGGATGGAGGACGGATGGTGAAGGAGGAAGCACCTCCCATGTCCGTATGCTGGGGTTGGAGGACAGTGGCTCCTGGAGGGCAGCAGCCATCACCGCTGCTTCCAACACCACAAGAGAGAAGGAGAAGCCAATGGTCAAGAATCTGGGTGTTGCATTTTTCAGGAGTGCTGAAAAAACATGAGAACATGTATTTAAAGAAACTACCAGGCTTAATAAACAACCGTGAAAACTGGTGGGGCAATTTGATTTTTCATAATCACCATCTATGGCTTAATTTTAGGGTTAGGGAAGACCTGGAACTGACCTCATTACAGATTAATAGGCTTTAGGAATCTGGTGGCCCTCTGAGGTGGACAGGTGGAGCTTCCTTTTGAGAGTGTTCAAACAAATAATGCTTTTTTTTTTTCCAAACGTGGTCTGTAATGAAATCTGCTTCTATAAATGTATTATTTAAAATACTCTGGCGAATTCTTATCAGTGAATTTGTGCCTATTATCCAATTGCAAAGAGGGCTGTGAGTATGTAGTAAGACCCCTCTCTGGGATTCTAGACAATACATAGACACAAGTGGTTTCCGGATTGCACTTACTCACGTACTCAGTAAGAAGGTGGCTGTCCCAGCTGGTGAAACTTCTGAAGAGTTAGTGACATGGTGATTTCAATATAATGGCAGGAATGTACACAATTCCTTAGATTTCCCACATGATGCTCTTCCCCATCAAGACAACCTTGAGATGATACTTGGGTAGGGATACTGTAACAAAATCTTCTCTAATTTGGCCCAAACTATTAATACGGGGAACATAAAGTGTATAAAGTTATTTAAATAGAAAAAAAACACTGTAAATATTCATAATTAAGGGAAATTGCTAATATGTGTAAACACTATAAAAAAATTTTTAAATAAAAGATACCTCTTCAAAAAGGTTCTTTGAGATACCCATATTTATGGAAGAATTATCTTGAGAGCTATTTTCTATTGTATATCCACTTACAGACTTTCTGAAAGTATTTCTATCCTTTAGGTAACTATTTCCTGCCCTATATTCAGATTTTATTCAATGTTTAGCTTTCAATGCATTAAATATGCACGCAAAAACTAGTTTGTTTTTCCAGAGTAAGTAATTTGATCCTCAACACCAGTATTCACCAATAATCCCCATAAATGGTAAAAGCTGCAAACTCACAGTTATAATTAGATCAGGTATATTTTCTGTTGTTGTTAAAAAGGAAATAGCCTTTTTGCCAAGACTGTCAGTTGTAACAATGTAAAAGCCAAAGAAAATATTAACATTTTCACTGTACTTTGTTACTGGACAATGAGAATACTTTTCCTCTATATTAGGAAATCTCAGTAGACTCTCCTAGAAGTATGTCTGGGTCTAAATTGCTACCCGTTTCTCAACCAAAGGTAGCCTAAACAGTTTTGTAGGGATTCATTGCACAGCTCTTCTGTGGATTTCTGGATGGTTTTCAAAAGATTGGATTTGCGATATATGTCCTCAGAGCCACCTGTTTGAGGCACTGCCTTTTTCCATGGAATAAATTGCTCATCTTTCTCAGAAGAGGTGCTTGTGCAGGAGCGTTTTTTTGACATAGAGGTCTTACAGCATGTTTTCCTTGAGAAATGGCATGGAGCTGGGGTCTGACTTTCCCCACAGATGGGCAGTCCCCAGGGAAATGGGATGGCTGTGTGAGCCAGCACCCTCCTGCAGGGTCCAGCTGAGAGTGGCCTGCATAGCCAGCTCATGGTGTGCCCACCTCCCAGGCTGCCACAGCTCTGGATGTGGGTATGAGTGCTGGCACTGCCAGCTGGGGCTTCAGTACATGCAGGGTGTGTAGCGAGTCACACAGCACTACTGGGAGCCTGTGCATATATCAGTTACTTGTCATTTCTGCTCAGGATGCTACTTCACTTCTGCCTACCTTCTAGCAAAATTAGCAGAATCATACTCCACCCACTTCCCTGTGCCAACAGAAATTGTCCCCATCTACCCCCGGAGGCAGCCAGCCACCTGCAGCCACCTCGGCTCCCTCTTGCCTCTCCCACCTCCGCCTCTGTCGCTGACTCACTGTTACCATCTGTGGACCTGGGCAGCAAAGCCCTTGCTGTCACCCACCCATCATCTAAGCTGACACAGGCTTGTGAACACAATGGCACAATGTGAGATTCACTGATTCCACCAGATGGTCTTGTCTCTTGGCCATTGTTGCTTTGATAAGTGACAGGTGAGTGACTGGAGTCATTTCTGCTCATGCAGACTGACATGATTTAAATCTTTTCATTTAAAATAAAATTACTGAAATTATTGCTGCCACGTGTAAGAGAATTGCATCAAATTTGTGCCAGAACAAAAAAGATGTGTTAGTTCATATAATTAATTTTGCTCAAATATGCACCCAAACAAATACCTGTGGGACAATGATAAATAATGAAAAGGCAGTAAAATGCAAGTATTAACATTAGCAACTTTTGATGTAGATCAGAAGTGGTGAATGGTGAATTTCTTCACTGCCCAGGGAAGTGATGGAGTCAGGGTCCCTGAAAGTATTCAAGAAACAAATGGATGTGGCACTTAGTTCTATGGTTTAGTTGACATCGTGATGTTTGCTCCAAGTTTGGACTCAATGACCTTGGAAGTCTTTTCCAACCTTAATGAATCTGTAGAGGAAATAATTCCCCCATATTAATAGCATTTGCCTCTCAAATACTATCTGATGATGTCTGTATTATAATAATATGTGATTATGCTGTAAAAGGGACAGTTGTATCTTAACAACTGTCCGGTGTCTAGACAGTTGTGCAGTCACACTCACCCAGTAGGAGTTCTCCTGCAGATGAGAAATTCACTCAACCAAGCAGAGTTCTAGCAGACAAACTGGAAACACTGGATAATAGATTATCCTGTAAATGGTTAATCATTGGCATATGTGATTTTACAAGCGGGCAAAGTGTAGAGCTGGATTCTGATCTGGCAGGATGACTATTAGGAGAGACTTCAGATAATCTTATGTTGTGTTTGTATATATCTGAGCATGGTAGAGCAGCTTGATTCCAAAGAACTTCCCTGTAAGTGTACATGAATGAAGAGAGGATAATATGCAGAGGTGGGAATCAAATGGGCATTGTCATATCTCTGTATGTGCATAGCTGCTTGTAAATGTTAAAGACATTTGCACTGAGCTGAGTGTCTTTAGTCCAGTTCAGACAGCTGAGTCTGCCAGTCTTAGAGTACTGATTTATGCTTGGTAAACACAAAAACTTTGATTCATGCCTACAGATTTGTGTTTAGTCATCACAATTCACAGAGCATGAATTTATTGCAATCAATATGCCTAAAGAGTTGAGTAGATAACATTTGATTGATGGGTTGAAACTATGAAAAAAGATAATTTTCTTAAGTGTTGTTTGGAGAAAGCTAGAAAAGAATAGGGCTAATACCAAGCACACCTAAGTGTGCTCTCTTTGTATTTTCACAGTTCAAAATTGTTGTTGAATCCAAGTTTATTTTCCTGTAGAAATTGAAATGTTGTGAATTTGACTGTCCTGAAAGAGATGTTTGGCATTTCCAAATAACCCCTCTAAGTCTGACCATTCCTTCTCCTGGGACACAGCTTGTTTATTGTGGTTTATTGCCTCTCCCTTCCCTCCTACCTAACATGAAAAATTTTCCACTGTCTTAGTACTCACAAGGTTTGCACTATGTTTTCACTTATTTCTGCTGATTTTATCACTTTCCCCTCCCCTCCATTCTGTATATTTTATTTCAGTAGATCCTTAAACATATACCTGACATAACTGTGAATTTATTTCAGGTTGTTAAATGTATCAATTAGGTGTATCAAATCAATACCTCCCCTGGGTTGTTTTTTTCTATGAAATATTTATTCCTTAGTAAGATATTGTTTTCATATTTGACATTTGTAACAACAAGGTAACATATAGGGAGTAATTTCTGCTTCTAAGAATAATCAAAAGAGTTGCTCTCTAGCACACTGTTCTTGCAGGTTGTTAGATTGAATAGGCAGGATGCATAATCTTGGTTTTCTGGCCACTTGGTGCTACCAGTGAAACCAGTCTTGAGGTCTTTGCATGCCCAAATCTATCAGTGACTATACAGAATGTCAGGTACATAAATAACTCAGGATCAATTGCATGAAAACGGGACTTAGACTAACACAGATCTCATATAACTGTTCTAATTATTTTCTAATGCAGACGAGGGTCCAATGTCTCCCTGACTTTGGATATGAGCAGCTTGGGAAGTGTTGAACCCTTCATCACTGTGCCAACCCCACGAGAAAAAGTAGCAATGGAATACCTACAGTCAGCTGGCCGCGTCCTGACACGGCAGCAGCTTCGAGAGGCAGTTGCATGTTCTCATTTACTTCAAACAGAATTCATGGTGAGTTGGACAAAAAGCTTTAAATAAGGATTTTTCACATAACTGGTACAACAGAAGCTGTGGAGTCAAAAATAGTCAAGCAACACTTTAATGTCAAGGTATAACTAATTTCCAATGGGCAGATTAGGTATTTTCAAGGCGGTGTTTTGCATTTATGCACTAAAGACGGAGAAGACAGTCAGTCATATCCACGGATAATACAGATTCCTCTGGATTTGAAATCCTATTCACAGATGGGATAAGTGTTGTATTAGAGCTACAGTATGAACAGCCAAAACTGTAACACTGTGACAGTTTCAAAGAGATCATAAAGGCTATGGTGACAGAAAATACAGTACTAATTGGAGATTTTGTTTATTCCCATGTAAACACCATGTATGTTTGCAATTTGAGCACTAAATTTTTAGTCACTATAAATTACTTTTTGGAGCAGACAGGGACACCTGCAGTCCCTGTCCAAAGGGGAATTTTGTCCTAGGATCCAAAATATCGTTAACAAGCACGCCATCCAGCAGCCTGATATACTCAAGACCAAAACGCTGAAGTACTTTACAACTGTGTTTATTGGTAAAAAGGGCAAGAATCTAAAATTAAGGAATTGGCTAAGTAGAAACAAGTCAGAGCAGAAAAACTCATTCAGGGAAAACATATTACCACATATTAGTTGGAGTTGAGACTACCAGAAATGTGGGGGACAATAAAAAAGTTTTTTCAAACATATTAATGGCAATAGGCAGTACAGAAATATCACTGGCCCGTTACAGGATGAGGATGGTCACCTCACAAACAGGGACAGAGACAAGGCAGAGGTGTTTAACACTTTCTTTGCCTCTGTCTTCAACATGGATGACAGGATAAGGGGGTCTCAGTGCCCTGATCTGGGGGACCATGATTGTGAGAATGATCAACAACCAGTCAACCCTGAAACTGTGTGGGTTCTGCTGCCCCAGCTTACAAAGCTATGGGGCCTGATGGAATTCATCCCAGAATCCTTGAAGAGATACCTGATATCACTAAACCTCTCTTGATGACTTTTGAGGGGTCTTGGGAATCCAGAGAGGTCCCAGCTGACTAAAAGCTGGCTAATATTGTCACAATTTTCAAGAAGAGCAAGAAGGAGTACCCCAGAAACTACAGGCCTATCAGTCCCACTTCAGTGCCTGGTAAAGTTATAGAGAAGATTATTCTGTGAGGTATTGAAAAACATCTGAAAGACAGCACAGTCATTGGTCACAGCCAGCAGGGCTTCATGACAGGAAAATCCTGCTTATCAAACCCTCTCTGGCAAGGTAACCCAACTACTTGATCAAGGGAAACCAGTTGATGTCATCTCTTTGGATTTCAGTAAAGCTTTCAATGCTGTCTCTCAAAGGATCCTTCTGGACAAAATGTCCAGCACTCACAGCTGGATAAACACATCAGGTGGTGGGTGACCAATTGGCTCACGGGTCAATCACAGAGGGTATCAGTGAATGGGGGGACATCAGACTGGTGACCTGTCACTACTGGGGTTCCACAGGGCTCCATCCTGGGCCCTGCGCTCTTCAACATCCTCATACATGACTTGGACACAGGACTGGAAGGGATACTGAGCAAGTCTGCAGATGACACAAACCTGGGAGGAGCTGCGGACTCCCTCAAAGGCAGGAAGGTCCTGCAGACAGACCTCGACAAGTCAGAGCACTGGCCAATCACCAACTAGATGAACTTCAACAAGGGAAAGTGCTGGATTCCACATCTGGGATGGGACAACCCTGGTTGTTCACACAGACTGGTGACTGAGATGCTGGAAAGCAGTGCCACAGAAAGGGACCTGGGGCAACCCTGTCCTGGGAGGCATCAGGCAAAGCATCAACAGCTGGTTGAGGGAGAGGATTGTCCCGCCCTGCTCTGCAGTGGGGTGGCCTCACCTGGAATATTGTGTGCAGTTTTGGAGCCACAATTTAAGAAAGATAGTAAGCTATTAGAGAGTGTTCAAAGGGGGGCAATGAAGACGGTGAAGGGCCTTGAGGGGAAGCCTTGTGAGGAGTGGCTGAGTGCACTTGGCCTGTTCAGCCTGGAGGAGACTGCGGGGAGACCTCATTGCAGTTACAACTTCTTTGTGAGGGGAAGAGGAGGGGCAAGCACAGATCTCTCTGGTGACTAGGGACAGGATCCAAGGGAATGGCCTGAAGTTGTGTCAAGGCATGTTTACACTGGATATTAGAAAGAGGTTCTTTGTCCAGAGAGTGGTTGGCCACTGCAACAGGCTCTCCAGGGCAGTGATCACAGCACCAAGCCTGACAGAGTTCCAGAAGTGCTTGGATGAGACTCTCTGGCACACGGTGTGACTCTTGGGGATGGTCCTGTGCAGTTTTAAGCATTGCACTGGATGATCCTGGAATAATTGAAATTGAGTGATGAATAATCAACACAGTGCCGCACCAGAAGGATTGTTTGCTTCTCAGCATAAAAGGAGCTCACAAGCGGAGATCTGGAGCTGATGCTGCAAAAGATGTTTGTAAGCCATGTGGCACACAGGATAAATAGTTAGGTGGTGACATTTGATGATGGTACTGGATTAACAAGCATAGTAAAATTAAAAATAGACTTCAAAGAAATTATAGAAGGATTTTATGGTGGTGATGGGGCAGAGGAAATCCAAGATTGATAAATAAAATGTTATGCACTTGGGAAAAAATAATTTCATATACTTTCATGGGTTCTGAAATAGAAAGCTAAGAATCTTGGGAAAATAACTAGAGGATAATATAGAAAACATCATTATAAGATTGGAAAAAGATCTATAGTGCATTCATAACTGCAGGCTGCTCCAATTTCCCCATTTCAAAGCACATACAGAAGTATGGTGACATTAATCATAGAGTAGGGCAGCTACTGTATCAGGAGATACTAAATTGACCTCTTCTACCTAGAAAAGAGACTGTGAGAGGCTGTAGCGGAAGTCTATAAAATCCTAATTGCAAGGAGAAGGTGAATATGGCATGGTTTTTTGTGGCAAAAGAACAGTATCAGGTGACCATTGCTATACAAGGAAAAGCTTGTCCTGTTCTAGTTCCCTCAGATACCTTGCTCCAGTTGCTATAGAGGATACCAGAGAGGAGTAATGTAACATAATCGATGACCCAACTTGAGCCTAAGTCTTTTAGCTTGTACAAGTGTTACGTAACAAGGCACATAAGAGCTGGAAGACCTCTACAATCCTTTGAACATACTACAGGTGTAACAAAGGCATACAAATAATGCAGTTCTTACTAGACATGTCAGAGCACATGATCCCTTGGGTTTAATTTTGCTTCCAACTTGTGCATGCAAGTCAATAGATGATGAGTGCCACCTTACTCTAAAAATAGCTCTTCATTATGAATAATAGCATCCTGTGAACCAGGCCTTTTATTTGTCTTTAAAAAGCCAGGGTTTATAGAAAAAGTAATTTGTTTACGAAAAATAAATCCCTCCGTTCTTTTACCAAAATGTGGTCAGACAGTACTCACAGAAAAAATTACAAGCATCCAAAATATACTTCTATCACCAGTTATGCCATAGATTCTCTGCCATCCTGCTGCTTAGGCAGGAAAGTCAGAAGAAATAGCTTCATCATGCTTAAACCCCCCATGCTAGGAGGCAGTTTGCACAGACAATTTGGCACCTCATAGAACCCTGTTTACCCAAATCCTCTCACACAGCATTTGTGCACAGCTTTGGACAGAGAGTCACATTTTATGTGTCCCTCAGAGGGGCATAACATGACTTTGGCTGTTGTGTTCCCGCAGAATTTTATTGTAAAGATCATGACTTGCCTATTCTGTTTTTAAATCATTTTTTACAATGTGTTTCAAGATGAAGCTGTTGAACCATATCTGTTTACTATCTTCCTTGCTATGGATAATAGCTTTAGTAGGAACTTGAGGCATGCAAGGAACGCAGTATATAAGCCTCACCCATTCTGCTCATTCAGCTTGTTTTAACTAGATAAAGAAATGCAGTAAGAAAGTCTTCTGGAGACTAAAATTATTAGTTCTCATGAAAAACTTCCAAGTGTGAAAAAAGTGGAGAAATGATCAAAGTTTTCAGTGGAAAATTAAACATGAGCAGTTTCAGGTTGAGTTCTTTAATTAAAATGCTTTTTTAAAATTAACAATTAAGAGGACATTGCTTATTTTTATTGTAAAAAATGTTAAATTGCTATCAAAATATTCTTTCATAATATTTATTAAGCTATTTTTCTTTCTTAATAGTGCTGACAAAAAATTGGGGTACTTTGAGCTGGGAAAATGTACCTGATTTGCAGAAGAAATATAAGTTGTTCAGCATATACTTATTTAGTAGCCTGAGCTGCTACTATTCAAAAGACAGAATATCTTTTGAATATTTTGAAATTGGTGACAGAAGATAAAATTCATTATCACCAAAATACTGGAATGTCAGGAAATATGGCATGGGAAAGTGCCAGATTGTTAAATCTATAAAATATGGTCCTCATAAAAATAGAGGGATCGGTATAATGACTATCTGCCTGAATTTTCCTATATTTTGCTACATTTTCTTGAATGCTTTCAGAGGCCCAAATAATATCTCTTCAAATGTATGAACAGTTGTAGCACTGAAAGGCTAAAGTGATCCAAAATAGTATTGCTCAGAGAGGGGGAAATAACCCAGGAAGGGTATGCACACGCATCTATAATTGCATGCAAGTGACCAAGCATATGAATATGTGCAGCTTATACATTATTTGCAATTATTTAATGAAATATATGTGTTTAATAAAACCGTTCTGTATATATAGCCTATACAGCTACAGATTTCATATGCTAATTTGCACATGTCCATGTTATTTGCAGTCTGCTGGGCTTATTTGCTCTCCTGATAGCATGAATGTTATCCCCATAATATCCTGATTTTTTTCTCTAGAATAATCTCTTGTTTCTCACAGCCAGTTTTAGAATAAGTGACTTGTCTATGGCTGCGGTCCACAGTGTATTGTCAGATTTCTGTCTGTGCCCTTGGCCTCACAAGTGCTTACAGCTGGGAGGAGCCCACTGTTTAGAAAGTGTTTACAGGATGTAAGTGATTAATATTATTAATGGACCTTGTTGGCCCACAGAAATGTGTTTCTGTTTTCAACTTGATGACATTTCTGCATCTGTCAGTAACTTGCCAAATGATGAACTATTTAAAAATTTCAGCAGGCACAGCGAGGGAGACAGCCAGGCAGCTGGAAGAGCTTCACCAACCACCACCACTGGCTGGACAGGCAGAGGACTCTCTCTCACACTTCTTCTTCCGGTCTCCACAGATGATGGACATAGTTCACATTAAACACAGGCTTAACATCTTGCTGTCTCTTGGTATATGGTTCAGCAGGGAAAACTTTCAGAAGACATTCATTGGTAGTGTTTATACTAAACCAGTGCCAGAAGAGAGCCAGGGAAGCTCTAGGTCAGCCAATTAGAACAATTTGGAGCCCAAGGGCCAAGGGGAAGAGTCTCACAAAGGTCACCACTGGGAAGCAGTAAAAGTCAGAGATGAATATGAGGAGGGTGTGGGAGCTAATTTTGTAGTTCTGGGGAGGAGGAAGTGATGTCAGAAGCAGGACAGAGGTGAGGTGGGTTAACCTAAGGTAACAGGGATGAGATTTATGCAGGAATGGAGTCTCACAAGTGAGAAGATCCCACACTTAGCACATGCATCATATGGATGGAAGTACAGGGAGCTGAAAAAGGATTGGGTGAAGGACCTGCAAGAAAGGAGTATCTTTGCAGCAACACTTTGGCTGGCCTGACACAGTGAGTCATTCTTCTGAGGAGCCAGCTGAAGAGCAAAGAGATAGAGGAGGAAACTGAGTGAGGGAGAGAGGGAGAATTAAGAAGATCCACTAAATTGCATGTGCATAAGGCAGAGAAGGTAGAAAAACAAAAATCAACACAGAAGTTGTAGGCTCATATGATAGTATGTTCAGAGCCAAGTTGGGAAGCAGAAGTAAATCACAACATTTTATTATAAATCATCTAAATTTTACTTAACTTTGCAATTTCTTCAAGCAGAAAAGTGAGAGGGTAGCTTCCCCTGCTCAGTGAACCCATTTAAAGACCTCCTGTTGGTTGCATCCTTGGTTAGAGGCCTTGTCCCTGTTCCTCAAAAAAAACCCTGCGGAAGTCAGTCATGCTGAGCAGGACCAGAACTTGTGTCTGAAGGATAGTGACCATGCTCCTCATCTGTGCCAAAGTCCTGGGCAGGCCTGCACCTCTAGAGTTAGAAACTAACTGAATTGGGAGTAAAATCTTAAGCAAATTTGCAGTGATGAAAGCCAAAGGATCTTCTTAATCTATGTGTCTGTAAGAGACAGTTATTTAATATGCCATAAACAATGGTGGCAAAAAAAAAAAATAAGTAAAAAAGTTGAAGATTTGAGTCAACTGAAGCATTTTTAATGTGATTTTGCCAGATTGTTTTGGTTGGTAAGACATCCCCCACAATCAGGAAAAAAAACCCCTACATGTTTCATCTTGCCATTTTAAAAGGCTTGTTTTTATTCAACTGTAAAAACACTGTTTCAAGAGCTCAAAATTATTCTTACCTTACCCTAAACCAAATTAAACATTTTTGCTTATGCAAAATTGTGGGATTTTTATTTTTGATGCTGACAAACAACTCAAAAAAGTTATTTTAAGTTCATCAGGAGTTTATCATTTGTATGTTTTTGACACTTCAAGGAAACTGTCACATTAGTTACTTGCATATCTGCATGTTTAAAGAAGACAACAAAAATCAGTCACTAAAGGATCCAAATTAGAAGCAAGAGAAATAGGTTTAGATTTTGATTAATTTTGAGTCATTGAATGTAAAAGACTAAGACACTCCATTCTAGTAGTTTAAATAAAAGGCAAGTAAGGTCTTTGAATGACATTGTTAAGGGCTTAGCAGAAAATTCTAAAAAAATGTTTGCCATATATTAACATGTAATTTTTTTTTAAGTTCCTCCTCCAATTATGTAAAATATTGCTCTTTTCTGCCACAGTACTGCACTTTTGAACTCCCACTTTTCTAGAACTATTGTGCATTTTACCCTTGCTCCTAATCCCATAAAAACTTTTCTTTTAATAATTCATCAAAAGTGTTCCTTGGAAGTCACCCCTTCAATATGCAACTCCCTGTGTTTATTAAAGGAAGGGTGTTGACAGGCTTGAGGTGGGAACCACTTTTTTTCTTAATAACTTTGATGTCAAAAGACAGTTGTGTAACAGCAGATGGCCTTCTGGTGATAATTTCCTGCATGGCTCCTTTGGAAACATCAATCTGATTTAATTTATTTTTTATAGGAAATACCAATGAATTTTGTGGATCCCAAAGAAATTGACATCCCAAGCCATGGAACTAAAAACCGCTATAAAACAATTTTGCCAAGTAAGTGAGTTAGCCTCGGTTTCCTACTACGACATTTACTCCTGCTGTGAAAATCTACCTGTCTTTACATTTGCTTGTTGTGTACCTATTCATACTTGTGTTATAATCCATGTAGAAAGATAACAGAGGCCCAGAGCTGTAAGACTGGCAAAAGCAGAACCCTCATTGGGTGCCTTAGTAGGTACACAGTCTGGCAGCATTCCAGCCACAAAGTGAAGTGCAGCCTGGGTGAGTGATGATTATCTCTGAAAGGCAGCTCAGGCAGGTGGGTAGAGAGGGGTCTGCCATGCCCTCGCAGTACCTTGTCCATCACAGCTCAAGTTATCTTGCAGTCACTGGTTGGGCTAAGCTACTTAGAACTAAGGAAAAGACTGCAAAAATCAAGTGCTACCTATCCATTCTTGTAGAGGGCTTCCATTTTTATAAGTCCTCTGGTGGTTGGGTATTTTTCTTCTCCATGCACTAATTGTCAGTGGGAAAATCTGTTCACATTAGTAAGAAAACCACTCTCACACAGTGCTGTCTCCTCCTTGCTGTAAACTTGTTACTGCCTTCTTATACTGCTTCTGTATTTTCATTGGCCCAAAGTCATATAACAATTGCTTTCTTATAATTAGAGGTAATTGAAAACTATTCCTTCAAAATACGTCTTCCTCAAGTGCAGCTATTTTCATAGCATTTGTTGGCAGATAATAAGATATTCCATTTCTCTTTTATTAAGCATGTTGTTTTGTGTTCTGTTTCAGAATAAGTTGCAGAAGTTTTAACATTGCACTAAATATAGACATGAATATTTGAGTTTTTGTAGATTTTGACATCACCAAAGTGAAAAAGTTCAGCAATTCAAAATATTGTAGAACACTCCCACAATAAAACGTAAACACATCTCTTTGTTTACATTTGGAATGAAAAATACTTTTAAAATGACAGCATATCCTATCAACTAGAAATTTGTTTTCTAAACATCTCTGGAATGTCCTTGGGGGCCTATGTCATATGTTAGTCATTCAAATTATGAAGTTTCTCTCACCAAGCCTGAATGCAAAGGCCTTGCAGTCAAATTAATGAAAACTGATGGCCTTCAGCCTCTAGATTTGTCTCAGAAATGTAATACGTAGCTGGGAAAGAAATTTGTGCAGTCCTTGCTTCTCCTCAGCCTCCATTGTGTTCAAGGTTAGTTCATCTACTGCAACCAGTAGCTGTGTGCATCCGAGTGCAGTTGAGAAATGTTGAAGGGAATCAAATAAAGACAGTAACTTAATGTAAGTTATATACCAAACAATCAGAAAATTCAGCATGCCTTAGAGTCTGGCCCAGCGTCAACAGGATGTACATGGAGGGTGAAATCCTGACCCCTTTGACGACAGCAGGACTTTTGCCATCAGCTGCAGTGAAGACAAGAAATCACCAGGTTTCCCTCCACCTGACTGGCAGATTTTTGAAAGGAGTTCTCCCTTCCTGTAGCATCTCGTGTCCAAGCTGCCCCAGCCACCACCAGGTTAGCCTTCAGCAATGCCTTGCACATGTGATGAGTCCTGTTTCACTGCTGCATGTGGTTTGAATTGGGACACAACAGCTGGGCTATGCTTTATGCTGATGAGCTTTGAGAACCAGCATGCCTGTGTATCTTCACCTCCAGTTAGCTGGGGTACACTGCCAGCTCCATGGCACATTTTGAATCCAAGCATGCTGCTGGTGTCCACCACAGCAACTCACTGACAGGCACTTTGTAACCGGCCCTGACAGAAATCAAAACACCTGTTCTGTGTTAGCATCAGACTTTTTCAAAGAAGATATTTTGAGGATTGAGGCATATGCTCATAATAAATACTCACATACCCCACACCCAGTCTGAGAGGGCTTGGAAACGATTTGAGTGATTAAATAGAACAGCTTTCCTGGTTTCCTGCTCAGATGATATCAACCTGCTGCTTCATACACCCGCATCAGCTTTTCCATTCCCAGCACTGGGTGCGTCTCCTGAATTGGGACACCTGTGATGACAAGTGACATTTGAGCTGATGGATTATCTACTAAAAATGCCCAGTCCTGCCAGCTCCACCCTCTATGCTGTGGAGGATGTTCTCATTTTTTAAGAGATAATTCTGTGATTATGGTGCATGAGGGCAGGTTTATGTTAGCAGATAATACCCAGACAGACAGATAAAAGTAAAGCCTATTGAAAATTTTTCTATATGGAAAACTATAAACTGCAGGAAATATTACATTGCTATGAAAAGTTTTTCAGTTGCAGTATAACATAGGAAATACTCTTATGCAAACACTGGGTTGCTGCTTTAAGTTTTCTAAATGTTATTTGCATTATAATAATATTCTAACTCAATCAATGAGGGACCAGTGTGGGATCAGAGACAGGTGACTAAGCAGTTCCTTAAAATCACTGTTTCTCCATCCTTCCTCCTGATGGTGACCCCACCATTGCTCCTATTAAATCTCACTCCATACCTTCAGCTGCGTTCCCTCTGCCACCAGTCATTTTCTCAATCCTGCATGCAAATTTCCTAGTCTCTCACCACAGTCACATCCCTGTGGCAGAATACTAGCCCTTCTGCTCCTTCCTGATCCTCTTACTCCATATCTTCACCTTTGCCGGCTTTCTCCTGCAACACCCATTACATGTCCCTGAAACAAAACCTCAGTTTCAAAGCCCTCTTTTCTACTTCCTGTCTCACTTTTCCACGTCAAACCAGAAGAAGAATTCCTGTGGTACTTCAGAGTATGCATGGATTTTTGTTTACAAAGGAACAAGTGGCTTAACACTATTCTGTGGGTATCTTTGTGTGCGCAACACGCACAAGGTACCTGGTTGCCATTCCCTACCCTTTTCTGAAGAGTAACCTCAGATCAGAAGTCTTCATGAAAACACCGTGGGCAGAACAGCAGAATCACAGTAACATGAAGATAGAAAGCACTTAGAGGGTCTGACCCTGAAGTTCACAAGCTGCTGCGTGAAGTATTTGTGCTAAAACTAGCTCTGGCATTCCAGCTAAAGACAAGGGGAAAGTTAAATTTAAATTGTATGAACAAAGCTCTTTACTGTGAAAGCATACAGACAGATGCTGGAAAACTATTTTCTTGATGCCCAGAATTTTCAAGAGCCCTTGCACTCCTCAGTCCAGACTACAAACACTCATATTTAGTCCAGTTCTTCTCCCTAATGAAGGCAATAGGTCCATCAGCAGACTCAGAGACTAAAGAGAAAAGAAGAGAAAAATAGTTTGATCTTAGTGGAATTCAACATGGGTTCATCAAAGCATTTTTATATATCCATGTGAGTCAACAAAATGTGTCCTAGTCAGGGTAAGCAGTATCATAGCATCTAAAATATTTGTAAATATCTACCATTATAATAATTGATCTATATTAGACTGCATAGTTAAAAATGCAAACTGATATTAGGCAGACCATATTTTCAATAGATAAGGAAGATTCCCTTTTCAAGGATGAAATTTTATTTTGTAATTCTGGTGCATGTTTTAAATGCAGAAGTGCTCACCATGATAAATTGGTTGAATTTTCCATTGAGAAATTCTGGATTATATTGGAAGTGCCAGGAAATAATTCAGATGAGATTAAAAAATGATGCCTCATTTACAGGTGTTTTATACTTGAGTTGTTTTGAAGCAATTGCATTATCTGAAAGTCTAATAGCGTACTCCCTGCCTGGCAGAGATTGGGAATGCAGTCTAGTATGATTCTTCAGTGTTCTGTGTTACAATGTTTGCCATAATTTATTTATAAACTGCAAGCAAAACTAGGCAAAATAGAGTTGAATAAATTTCAAGGTGTTTCAATATCTGACAAATCTATGACTTTTTGGGCTGCAAGTGTGAGAGTAGTCTGCCTCAGGAAATTTTCATCTTTCCTGCTCAAAAAGCAGAAACAGTCTAAGGACAGTCTTTCTCACAGTATTTCTGTCCTACTGTTGGTTAGGCAACTGGGATAGGACTAGAAGTAACAAATGACTCATCTGGGACGTGCTGCAGAAGCAAACATACCCATGCCCAAAAGAATTCAGGACATGGTAGTAGCTGAAATGGAAGAAGGAAAAATGACCACAGCACATTATACCCACTGTACAGTGAACACAGCCTTTGCAATAGAGAAAACCCCATGTCTTCATGACAAAGTGGTGTTCACGAAGTGGATGATCCTCCAGTATCTATGGCACTGCAAGAGCTTGTCCAGCAGTGCTACCATAAAGCCCTGGTTGTTCCCTAGGCAGTCTCATAGGAGCAAGCTACAGCCTCTTTAAGACCCTCCTATTCCTCCAAAGTAAAGTCAGGACAATATTAATTTGCTAAAGATGGAGTTAGAAGATGCTTCTTCTAACTCTAATGGAAGAACTATTCTGTACTTCCTAGATACATGGAAGGAAACAGCAGTAATTTTGCCTCAGTTAAAACTGTAGAAGACATTGTATTAGTAATTTTAGGTGTTTAATGCCTCTGCTGCATTTCAAGATGCTTTACAAACATTGATGAATTCAGCCTTGCAGCCACCACCTGTCTTTCCGCTGTAGCTTCAGACTCCCAGACTTTGCCATCCTTGCGGAAAAGATTATTACCTCCAAGGTATTAGTCATTCAAGAGGAAGCTAATGACTTCCATTTGTGTCTGATGATTGCTTAGTGCCTCTGGATCTTTAGCATTGCTCAGGTTTTCCTCATCTCAGAGCTCAGTTTATAGCCCTTGCCTATTTCGTAACATGATCATGTTAATTTATAAAAGATTCCTGTTCGGAAGCAGTGTTTGTTTCGTTGATTGGAGTTGGAAGGAGGTCTCAGAAGTTGTGAAACTGATTTATCTGCTCCCTAGTAACAGAGGGATTTATCTGAAGACATGGTAATTAAACTGGATGTCGAGGCTGCTTGGAAGAGGTTTTTTAAGGTAGGGGTCAAGTGACACCAGAATCAGAGGCATTGTGTGAGCTAGAGGAAGTGGGTGTTTTTTCAAGGCCACGTAGCCTGAGGCATTTGTGGAAATGGCTAATAACCACTCTGTGCTGAAAAGGAATGAGATGTTTCCTGTCCTCATATTGTTAAGGGGAAAAAAAGCTATAAGCGAAAAATGTTGGAAGAGCTAGTACAAAGAGGTTTTAACACCAGCTAATAAAGGTTCACATAGTGCTATTAGCTGCAAAAGACAAAACTTCCACGCACAGACTTTGAACTAGAAGTCATGCAGTCATTTGCATATTTTAAGAAAAATACTTTCAAAACATCACCCTGGGATCTACAAAGGCTTCATTCCTGTCCAAGATGTTCCTGCAACTTCCAGTGAGAAAAGGACTTAATTTATGTTTGGGGTCATCCCTTCTCTTCCTTTGATTTCCAAAGGTTTTATCTGTTCTTAGGAACAGGATGAAAAGTCCAGAAGCAACTCTGAAAATACCAATTTTTGCTACAGCATATGTACATCAGTTGTATATTTTGTGTGTAAACAGCCGGGACACACAATAGTGTTTCCTTATGACTTTCCAGTTCAGTATCCATGTATTTATCTTTAAACACATAGCCAAGATTGCACTTGGTAAAGCAGCTATTTGGAGACTATTTCCAAACCAATAGGTGCCTGTATGCTCTCAAAAAACCAATAATTCTAATTAATTACATAAGCAAATTGCCAGAAGAAAAGATTTTTTTTCAGGAAATATTTCCATATAATTTTGTTAATAGCAGAATATTTTTAAGAAAAGATGTGAAGAAAGTCAAAATGTGTCCCTAGACAGCCACAATAGGTGTCTCACTCCCCTTCTTCTTAGCCCTTTCTGTTATATTTTCTACTTGAGGATTTACTGGCTTGAATTTCAGAATGGTATGACATGGGGGATCACATCATCACAAATGACCAAGAAAACCTTCCTTTGCAGGAGGAACTTAGTAACCCCTAGCTCTCTACTCAGCAGTACTGGGCCCTGTTCCATTCTAGATCATCCAACACTGAAGGAAAGAATAATGTGAAGAAAAATGCTCCTATATTTTGGCATTGCATCTCCAGTCCAGTCCACATGAATGGTCACAAATTGTGTCAGATGAGGACACAGGACTAAAGGAAATGATATGGATTACCTAGTCCAGCTCCTTACAGTGAACTTGAATTGGTATAAAAACACATATCTGATTTCGTGCCAGGCAGAGGGAGCTTTTCTAAATTTAAATCCAACTGTCCAACATAGTCACTGACCACTACAGCTTCAGGCAAAGACACCAAAGTCAAATCCAAAGGAGCTAGTGTAATTATGTACCATTGTACAATGATATGACACAGGTTTCAGAGGCAGTCTAGGCAGGTCAGATTGATAGTCAGCATGGGCAGACTAGACATTGCTGAACATTGCCTGGACCTAAGAGTGTTGCTTCAATGCACACAGCTTGCTGAGATGCCCATAAGCCCAGCATATCACAGTATAGAGGTACCTTAGCTACATGTGATGATCCTTTGCAGAGGGAAGAATTTGATGCATAATACTTTACTACTTGGCAACCCCAAATAACAGTAGATTCTTTTCTTCAGCAAGTCTTTGAATCTCTATAGAAATTTTCTAACTATAGGTTTTCTTTTCAATTTTCATCTTCCTTGTGCTCTTAGATCCTCTAAGCAGAGTGTATTTGAAACCAAAAAATCCATCTGATTCCTTGAGTACCTACATAAATGCTAACTACATTAGGGTAAGTAAATGTACAATCTTCATGTACTTTTGAGACAATGTTTTATTTGCCATGTGAATTGCTGACTTTGCCAAGGTGCCACTCATTTTACTCCTATCCATTTTCATTGATAATTCCAAATCTTTCTGTTTGCATAGGTGTCACAGAAATAGTTTTATAAGCCATTTGTGACAAAGACCACATAGTCATGAATGTATTAAAATGGTTGCAATAGAAAAACAATTTATCAAATAATTTTTAAAAAAACATTAAGAAATGCATGCATTGCTATTTGTTTCCTTTGGTATTGACTGTTTAATATTGTCCTACTGCCTCATAATAAAGAAAAGAGGGTTACCTTGTAACAGGGACAGATACCAGTTTTTCAATATATCAATTGATAGTCCTGAAATCAACAGTTAAATAATTAAATAGGGTAACAAGTTTGTGAAAAGGAGCATAAACAGATCTGTTAAATATACACGTGTGCCCACAACACACACAGTTGTTAACATTTTACTCCTTACGTTGGTCACGTAATGCCGACTTTACCAGCATGAACCCTGTTGGAAAGCATTATTTCTAAGTGCCAGCTATGTTATAAACCTTGATCTCACACATACATAGAGATTTCTTAAACTCATGACACAGTGTATGTTAAATAGACTACTAAGAAACTACTTCAGTCATGTTTTAGGAATATAGTCCTCTACCTGCAAAATTAAATGTTTTGATTAGGGTTATTATCCAGACTCTCAGCTGGAATAAATGTAATAGTGCAATGGAAACTTGGCCCCAGAGCTCTACAATGATGTTGCTTATTTAAATAACAGTACATTAATTTATAATATACACATGCCCCATGCCCCATACCCTGCCTCAATTTGCATCCTATACTTTCAGCATTTCGTGAGAAGACATCATAATATAACTAAGCAGAGTGGTTCTCTTTGGAGAGCAACTCTTCTATGAACTGGGCCATGTTTTGAGGCCTCTAAGGTTTCCCTTTTCCCCATGTCACCACTCTCAGGCTCACATATGGTGGTTTCTCCTGCTGCTAACAACAGTGGAACTGCCAGCAGCTGTAGAAAAAATACAACCCAGCAATGAAATGAAATTTCCCACCCATGTATGCAAAACCATTAGACTTGCTGGATCGTGACAGACCTGCCTTAGACAAAGTATGTTCAAGCAGATTGGTGAGTAGAAGGAAGACAGTTTGTGTCAGCTGAGCATCTATCACATTGGTTCATGCAACAAGCAACAATTTTCAGGGGGAAAGACATTAAACAGAAAGGCCCCAGGCTAGAGGCTCCCACACCATCTCCAGCTGTTCTCCATTCACTCATTCCCTTCAGACATTACCAGGCTCTCCTGCATTGCTGTTGGGTACCCTGTCACTACACAAACTCATAACTTCTCCTTTCCACTCCAAAAATAAGAATTCCATGTCTTCACATGGAAAAAATGTTTTCACATTTTTTCTTTGCCTTTCTCTCTCCTCTGCTTCCCCACTGTTTGTCTGGCCTTTCTTTGACCTCCTGCACATTCGTGTGGCTCGGGACTCCATATATCGATATGTTGTCCCTCCTGTAAAATCCCATAAAGGCACTTCTGCCTTAGCAAAAGTGCATAGCAGAGCCTTTGACTCCACAAGCATTCATGTATTTTAAATTTTTTTGTGTCATGAATCTTTGTAGAAACCAGTTTTATAGTTCTCATTTTCTTTCCTGTGGCTTGTTGACTATAAGCTATCTTGTAAGCACTGTCGCAACATAAATCATAGATTAAAGTGATGGATGATGGAAAGCCCCAACAACTTGGAGAACGGAGTAAGCCAAAAGAAGCCAAGTAAGCAGGGAAATTTGAGAGTATTGATGTATTCTCAGGACCACTTAAGTTCATCAATCAGCAGTTTTCAGAGGAAAAAGTTATTCTACTGAAAAACTTCTGATCTGCTCTACTGTTAATCATAACTGCTTTCTGTTCAAATAACTTTTTTTTTAATTTCAGATAAATTTTTCTGCTCTTTTAGAACATTCACCTGCAATATTGATTGACCACATGAATTTAAAGTAAATTCTTTTGTGTCTGTTTCTAAACCAGGGATATGGAGGTAAAGAGAAGGCTTTCATTGCAACTCAGGGACCCATGATTAATACCGTGAATGACTTCTGGCAGATGGTTTGGCAGGAAGACAGCCCTGTCATTGTTATGATCACAAAGCTGAAAGAAAAAAATGAGGTATGACAACTAGCCAAACTGAGAAATTTTTCCTATGGCTGCATGCTCTAGAAAGGACCATAGCAGATAACCAGCTCTTATAGGATCTGTTTGTAGCCTATGTGAAAAGTAATGACGGGGTAGTCAAATACACCAAGTGCAACCACATAGATATCATAAGAGATGTATTAAAACACCACAAAAAAGGAATTCCATTTTCTAGATCTGTGCTGTTGGGTTCATAATTTTATAAGAAACACCTCATTTATCTGTTGGTTTCTTCCGTACTTCTTTTTACTTTCTGGTATATAAAGACTAGATGGTTAATGTTATGATTAGAGTTTTCCTGACATGATGGAAGTTTGCACTTCACTATAATGGCAGGTTTTTAATCCAGTCCAAATGCTACAAATCCCAGAAATACAGTTTGGGCTTCCAAATGTCAACACCATGGAGGAGCTTAGCCAGAATGGGCATACATGGCTCTTTACCTTAGTACCGATCAGAGCTGACAATTGCATTTTAATGACTAATGGCCAACTGTCTGTTACACATTCTGTGACTTTTGCATCCATTCCGAACTATATCTTCAATGGCTTTATTTAGGATTCATGTAAATTTTTGTCAGACTTTCCTTGATAGTGACAGAGTCCATATTTCTGACTGCCAAATATTGGGGAAAAATCACTCTCCTATGCAGAGAGCCAATGCAAATCTCTGTTCTGGAAGACTGAATGTTAAAGAAGTGGTTTACAGGGCTTCTGGACAAGAGCAAAATAGAAATAAAGGAGCTGGACTTTTTTCTTGAGTCCAAACTGCTAAACTTGGTAACAATTCCCAGCTTCAGGTAGGTGCCTCAATCAAGTTTCAGCACCTTTCCAGGTAAGCACTGGGGCTGTGTTGACTCTGCTACACTCACACACCTTCTTTTCAAACTCAGATGCATGTGATGATACAGCAATAGTGTTTATTCAAGCAAAGTTTCCAGTCTGAGTGATCAAGGGACCAAGACTATAAGTGTGTTCCCAGGGCTCAAACTCACTGTTCCATTTAAATATGGACTCAGTAGGCATGCTCTTCTCATACTCTTTCTTCTGCCCTTGACCACTGCTTTGTTCTTTGTCACTGTGAGTTTGGACTTCTAACATGAACTTAAAATCCAGGGGATTTTAAGAAACTGTATGTAAAAAGGAGATTGGTCCTGTAAAATGTTCAAGAAAGTATTTCCAAACCAGGTGCCATTTTGCACTAGACTGTTCAAACAAGTGTTCAGAAACCTACATTTAAGATGAACCCTGAAAGCATAGCCAACTTAGCCCAGCCTAATCGACCAAAAAAGTATTTCACTGAGGAAATGCTGACTGTTTAAACACTCACATCTGACACTGTGTAAGAAGAATGACTTGAAAGACGTACCCAGTGGTTTTCATCATGTCAGGAAGCCCTGTGTTTACCCGAGTTACGCAGGCTCTAGGCACTGGTGTTTATCAGCATTGTTGTGCCTGGCAATGGTAATTTCCTCCTAATAGAAAGGGTGAGGAATCTTGAGGCGTTCCCAGGCTATATAGAGAGGCTGTGTTTGTGCAAGCTGTCCTGCCCTGTCTAGAAACCCTAGGAACTCTCCCACCGTTAGCAGGTTCCTCCTGAAACTTTGCTTGCTACTGTGATGAAAACAGCTTAGCTACTGGCCATGCTCAGCATATTATCATCAGTGTTAAAATATTGCTCTTTATAAAGAACGCAAGAGCAGGTGTTATTTAACATACCAGCACTTGATATTTTTTCCTCTCTGTGGTCTGCTTTATTTCCATCATTTTCAGGGAGGTACATCTGCAGTATACACACAGAGAAATATCTTCATGTGTGAAAGAATATTCATCTGCATCTACCCCTGAACAAGTAAACCTCTATGCCTGACTCTCATGTATAAGCCATATTCCTCAGTTGGTATAACCAATCGGCCTCCATTTGAGCTATAAAGTACTGTAATGTATGAAGTAATGTATAATGAAGGAGCTCTCAAATGAGACACATGAAAATCCTTAACCTCAGCAATAAATTTATTTATTTTGCATAAGTAAAATTTTTTTGGACAATAGTGCTTGAGTTCAACATATCAATGTAACAAATTTGCATTAGCAATGGGATTGTTTGAAATGATGATGAATAAGGTTTCTATAGAGTTACTTCCATATGTCAGATGAAAAAATGGTTAAGACTTGCTGTAGTAACAGTTTTTGCAAGATGGGTGAAGATATAATATGAATGTAGAGTGCTGAGCAAAATATTAATTTCAGCCATACAAAGAAAACATGCAGCATTAAATTATGAGATTTTCTTTCTTTTTCGTTCTGAAGTCTGATTTAAAAAAGAGGATTAATTTGCAAGGAAGAATCATGCTGAAAGAACTATGGGTGCTCTGAGTATTTTAAGCAGAATTTGTAAAACCTGTCCTCAAAACTACACAATGTCTGAACAAATTGAAGATCTACCTGTCCAAGGAATGTCCACAGCAAAGGAGCTTCTGCCTGAATAACTAGTGAGGAACTTCAAAATCTAGGTTGTAATTTTAGGGTAAATATTAGGAAAACCACATCTCATCTAGCAATCTAGGTACCCTCCCTGGTCACTGAAAAGCAGCAGTCACCTCCAGAGTGTGATCCATCCCACTCTTAAGAGGATGAGGTAAATCACTAACTGAAGGTAGTAATATTTTAGGACCCAATCTTATGAAGCTTTACCCACAAGGCAAATATAATCCGAATATATTACTGAGTTTAGTCAAGACAACTGAGCAACGGACTTTAGACAAATATGTGGAGTATAAGAATGTTATAGACATATATAATTTTATAGAAAAGTTTATATAGACTTCTGTTGTATCAGCTGTTTTTTGTAGTTATTCTATGTACTCCATAAATAATATGCATTTAATCTACCTTCAAAACTTACTAGCAACTTTACCTGTTAACCAGAAAACATATTTTGGGAAGCATAAATAAAGGATACTGTGCAGCATTCTGAAAGAAGAAAGGACTAACACTGACAGATGCATGTTTATTCAACTCAGACAAAGTAAATCTTTTCTATCAGTCAGTAATTATCTAGGACAATTTTGTTAACCCGCTGTTTAAAGCTCATATTGTATTTCATGTAACATTGTTTCCTTCAGTTGGTCTATAGGCATGCTTATTCATGCATAGACAAGTAGATTTTGAAATTTGAAAATCCTGCTTTTGCAGACTTCACATAAGCCTCTTTGAAGATTATTTGTTAGTTGGGTATTGGTACCATAGATATGTCTTAGATTTTGGAAGAGCTTGAAAAGATTTGGTCCTAACATTGAGGATTTTAGCATATGAAGGCAAATCCTGCAAGCCCACTTAAAGCATACTTCTCCTGCTTGAGTTAGTGTGGCAGTAAATAGAGGGCAGGACTAAAAAGGGATTCTGGAATTGAAGCTTTGTTATTATTCGTCACTGTTGTGTGTTGGCCTGGTTATTGGGACATTTAGTGTGTAAATTTGTAGGCATAGCTGTATGGAAAAGTACACAAGAAGCAGAGTTAAAGTAAAGCAACTGCACAAATATTTGAGAATTGTTAAACCAATTTTGTTTAGGGTCCACATCCAGGGAATACAAAGCAGGTAAATGCCATGTCACCTGAGAGTGCCCTCCTCTATTCGGCAGAATTGGGGCCCAGGCTGCAATAGGAGCACTTCTGGCAAGTTAAAACCAGATTGTGGCAAATCACAGGTGCCAGCCCCAGACTAAGGCAGGGCCAGATTGCACTCAGTTATGGAGATCCCCCTCAGGAATTGTCCCATAAAGCTTGGCATGGCATAGGACATGCCAGGAAACAGGACAGGGAGTGAGTGTACGGAGCCTAAGCCTGCAGCCCTATCGCAGAGGGAAGGACGAAGGCTGAAATCAATTAAAAGTCATGTGAGATACTGTTTCTTTTATAAACTTCCTGTTTGACAGGGGATGCTGGTTTATTTAAAAAAAAAAAAAAGTCAGGCACCACATCAGAAATATTTTATTACCAGAAGGCTAACAATTTTGAAGGATGATGGGAAGATTCAAATTTCCACCAGAAAGTAAGAAGATTCCCAGGCTTTTGGGTGCCTTGCTCGTTGGTTAGGATTTTTTCTTTTTTTTCAACTAAACTAACATTCAAAAAATCCTGCTCATAGCTGTTATATGTTTGCTGTCTACATAGGGGATTGTACACTCAACCCCAACTCACAAAATGTGTGACCTATTTACCTGTTTAGAAAGTGCTGTAATAAATGAATATGCTGAAAGGGAAACTGCGGTCTGAAAGAAGAGCAAGGAACAGAATCAGGACCAGCACAAAGAGTAGAGGTGGAGGACTGTGTGATGATAAGAACAGGTGAATTCTTCCTTTTTTTCTGATGTATACTATATGCAATGAGTTTTTACTGATTGCAGACATGAGGCTAGATGCCAAACTTCTCATCCACTGTGTCTGACTTTTGAACAGGTTTAAAATATACGTTCTGGAGACCATTGGAATTTTTTTCTATGTTCAAGTAACAGCTTGAGGCAGTTTACTTCTTTTTGAACAATGGTCCTGAGATTTTTTTATATTATTTTCCTTATCTCTGATAACTTTATCCCTCCTATCTTCATCTTTATCCCATTTTTTTGCAATTAACTTTCAAAAACATGTTAATTCCCCCAAATACCTGACTCCTGAGAAGTGCCTGAACTAGCTTAACCCCTTTGTGTTTTCAAGGCTATTTTTTAAAACAGTAACAAACAGTATTTTTAAAAGATGCAGGGTGACAGTGTTAAAAATAATCCATTGTATCTCACTAAATGTAGACTGGCTGCTAAATGAAAGTTATTTTAATGAACAGCCACATTTCATTGTCCACCCAGCACAAGTTGCCAATTCCAGTTCTGGGAAAGAGTCAAGAAAAACACCCTTCTGGAGTGCCTGAAGGCTTTGTAGTGAGTGTCGCACACTCGCATTTATCAAGAAGTCTCAGGAGTTTACTCAACTATTGTTGATTGTCAGGGTACAATTGTGTATTTAGACTTCTCTTTTTTCCATATTAGCACTGAAAACTACACTCCCAGGGAGGGACATGAACTGCAGATCTGGCAGATGATAGCAGCTACACATGTCACATGGGTAGACTGTGCAGCTTGTGAACATTCTTTTTCACACAAATTTCTGACTATTTTATTGCCATTCCTGATCTCTTCGGGGAGACAGCAAATTTAGGATGTTCGAGTAATTCTGCAAAAGACAGGATTTGAACGAAATCAGTCAGAATGGCCAGCATTATTTCAGAAAATGTGGCTTTCACACACCTTACACTATTAAGGTAATGAGCATCTATTTTTAGAAAAGTATTTATAAAACAGAGGTGATTCAGTTCAATCTGCTGTTGGGTTATCCAGTAGACTAGCTGCTTAAATATCACAACTGGTGGTAAAGTCTTGCAATCCACTGATTATTTTTCTGGATCATTTTTAGCAGGATTTACTGGGAGTTATGCTTTTTGGAAATTTATATTAAAGGGATTGTTTCATTTTGCTGCATAATGTAGGCTGCTGTCTACATGTACACCAAGTGCATCAGCAACAGTTTGTGAGGAAGCAAAAACGGGTTCTGTCTGGGATTCCTACTACTGTAGAACTGTTCTCTTGGTGTTATGTTTGTGGGGGGGGGGTTTACCTGTGCAAACAGAATGTTTTATTTAATTATTGGGGTAGTTTTCTTATTTAATGAACAAGTCAGACTGGCCAGCATTATATCAGAAAATGTGACTTTTAAACACCTTACACTTCTAAGGCAATAAGCATCTATTTTTAGAGAAGTATTTATACAAGAGGGATATATGATTTCACATAGTCTGTAGAGATACTCTAATTGAAAATAATATGACATTGCAGTAGACTTGAAGATAATCAAACTATTGCAATGAAAAAATAAAGTGATTCATAATGTAAATACTATTTCTTCATCTTTTCAGTAGCTGCTTGTCAGATACATTGCTGAAATAGTATAACACTGCTGATTCACTAAGAATTCTATATACAGCTCTGTGTAGCTCTAGCAAGACTGATGGATTTTTTTAACATTCACTTCCAGAAAGTTCTGTAGTGAACAACTCAGATTCTTAAGGTACTTTAACATGCACGTAAGTCCCATTGAATTCAGTAAGATCTAAGAACACATTACATGCATTCTTGTATCAGGGTTCAGGAGACTAAAGAGGATAGAAAGTCTTGTGAGGAGGGGAAAAATTCTGAATCTCTTACTCAGAAGGAAATCTCATTTGAAAAGAGAAAATTTTAATTTTTAAAGTTTAATTTTATGAATTAAAGAATGTTCTCGAAATAAAAAAAACCCTCTAAATTTGGATATGGAAAATAATTCCTTTAACTGAACTCCATCTCAAGCTTTTAAGAATAAAAACAAAGTGTTCAGTGACAGAAATCTGTATTTGAAAAACTCAGATCCTGAAAACCAGGCCTAAGTAATTCATTAAGAACCCTGCAATATCTTAT
Organism: Campylorhamphus procurvoides; assembly: GCA_013396655.1. Taxonomy (NCBI): domain Eukaryota; kingdom Metazoa; phylum Chordata; class Aves; order Passeriformes; family Dendrocolaptidae; genus Campylorhamphus; species Campylorhamphus procurvoides. The sequence continues at coordinate 394,586 of WBMV01002501.1, forward strand.
TTAGGAATACTTCAAACATGAATAACACCTCCACTGAATTCATCTGAACTGACCAGAAAAATACATTCTGTGTAAAAATTAGATATGAATATGGCTCCAGGATCCTGTTTGTTCATAACACTGATGCTTGCTTTCCAGAAATGTGTGCTTTATTGGCCAGAAAAAAGAGGAATCTATGGGAAGGTTGAAGTCCTTGTTAACAGTGTTCAAGAATGCAAGAACTACACTGTCCGTCAGCTTACAATAAAGGTAACAATCTGCATCTGAGAAACATCATTTGTAAAGCTTTATATTTCTAATGTTAAATAAAGTTAAAGTGTTGAGTTTTTTGAATGGCATAAACTTTTGAAGGATATGAAGCTCACAGCTGCAAGGTATTGTTGAGACCAAAGTAGTGGAATACTTATGGTATTGCCACTTTGTATTACTCTGGCAATAGAAAAGGCTTAAGAAAGAGTGCAAGTTTCACCCTCTTGAATTATTTTTGTAAGGCAGTGTAAAGGGATTTTAGTTAATGAAAGAACTAGTATCTAAAACAGACACGCTGCTCATGTTGTGTGCTGAGTGCATCCTCTTCTGAGTTACTCCCCATATTACACATCTATGCTATCACACTGATCTGCTGTTCCTGACGTAGCATTACGACAAATAATGGATTAGGACATTTTGCTTGGTGTTTCAGCTCCAGCAGTGAGAGGTGAGCAGAAGTCATAATGTCCAGCACAAATCACCCTATCCCATACTTAGCCCCTTTGCTTGTTGAAGTAAATGGTAGCAGCCTCTGTTGGAGTGAATAACTGGATGGACTGGGATGTCTGAGTAATCCAGAAAGGCACTTCTTCTGCACCTTTAACTTAAATGCTCTTTTAATTTTAATACCAGGCCCTTATGATAATGACCTTAAAAGGTAGAAATATATAATAAATTAGAAATTCAGAAGCTAAGATCAAGCTATTCTCTCTAGATATTATTGCTGATATAACACAGACGTCTGACAATTCCCTGTTAATAATACTGTCATGAGGTCAGATGGACAAAGCAGAACTTAGACAGCAATAAAAAAGCCAAATTTTCAGATGCACAAACCCTTCTTACAGTTGGGTCCTTGGAAGCACATCTGTTCCCTACAATTGCAACCTTCAAGTCTAATATAAAAAGAATTGTTAAATCTCTCTTAACATTTTTACCGTCTTTTTACCATAACATTGAAATAAATAAAGGAATTGTTTGCTACCAGTGTTCATATAAAATCTTCCTGTCATTTTCAGCAAGGGAGTCAGTCCCGGAGTGTGAAACACTACTGGTACACGTCCTGGCCGGACCACAAAACCCCTGACAGCGCTCAGCCCCTGCTGCAGCTCATGCTGGATGTGGAAGAGGACAGGGTGGAATCACCGGGCAGAGGGCCTGTTGTTGTGCACTGCAGGTAGCTAGCCAATCCTTCTCTGAAATGACTGCCCAAAGCAAGGCCACAGCAAATTGCATCAAACAGTCCTCTTAAACAAAGAATGTATTTGAGGAAGAGCAAGATTCCCCCGTTCCTCCTCATGCTAAATGACTTTTTCAGTTAATATTTGAGGATTTGAGTTTTGGAGAGAATACTCTTGTTACTAGCAAATCACTTCTGAACTGTTCTCTATTTCTGCTAATGAAATCTGCTTTTGAAAGAGCAGCTGGAAAAATTATTTCCCTTTTGTTTCTTATTGATGATTTGCTCCTTTTTTTGCCTTGTTGCATGATTACATGCCCAGTGCAGTACCCTGTGGCAGGTTTGCTAAAATATTGCAAGGCAAATTAATTTTGAAGAGCAAGCACCAGGTAAAAATTTGGAGAACAAAACACATCAGTACTACAATTTGTGAACATTTTCACAAAGGCAGTGCGTTGGATATTCAAGATGACAATGTTATTCAGTACTCAAGTCACTCAAATTGTAATGCACCAGAGAATGTCCTTCTAATAATTCTAATTTAGATCCATTTTTCTGCTTTATATTGATTCATTGTCCCATGTTGCAATTTAAGTAGTAGAAAGTAGCACTGGATTTTTTATATTGGTGGAAAGAAGTAGATGAAGTGAAATAGAAAGTAAAAATTCACGCAGTGTTTCCTTACTTGGTTTGTCTCATAACTGTGATGATACATCTCTTACAGTTGGGATAATACTTTTTTTCCCTAGAAGTACATTAGAACGGAACTCATAATCTCAAACAATTTCTTTTCAACTCCATATTGAGATATTTAGAAAAATGGAAGCGAGATTTGGACCACCCATCATTTTTTCAAACTAGAATGTGGTGAATAAACAACTTTTCCAAATTTTATGCAGCTGTTTTTATCAGGACTTGTAGTTTCCCTGAACAGTGCACAAATCCATGGATGGCTGTTGAGAGTCCCACTTTTCTCTTCAGTAAAAAAGGTCTTCAGAAAAATGGGATGTCTTACTGAGATGAGTGATGTGACATTAATGTCTGTAATCATGAGCATGAATTTATTAATGATTGAAGACAGATGTCATCTCAGTTGTGATTAAGATACCTCAGTGGTGATTAAAATTCATAGTTCTTCAGTCACAACTCAGTTATCTATATATTCACTACATTATGGTTTACAAAACTCACTCACACTCCATTTGCTAGTCTGACAGTTTCTTCCCCTTTTATTTGAGTGAGAGGGCTATGAAGATCTGGCCTTCAGCTCCATGTTTTAACTGTCTTCCTCACATTTTCTTGACATTCAGCATGACAGCAATGAGCTGCACTGAATTCCACATTACTTAAGCAAGAAACAGAGTGGGGCAGAGATTCTCAAAGGTGTTAAAGGCTTAGGGATAAAAATAATGCCATAATAGCTGTTCCCAGCAGGCCTCAAGAAAACATAGAGAGCTACAGCACCAAATCCTTCTCCTTCCTGCAGAATCACATGAGAGTTAACTTCATCAGCATGGGTCTAGGTCCTTTTGCCTTCATGGTCAGAGGTATGGTTAGCAGGAATCCCTGTATACTTTGAGGGCTTTAAACATAAAACCACACTGACTTTTGCCTTTAGGTGGATTTTTCCCTCATGTCAGTGCATCTCTCCATCATTTGCTTGGACTGGGCCAGAGAATACTTGGACTTTGTGATGCTAATGAAGATTGTTTTTCTTTCCATATACTTGTGTGCAAATTGAAAACATGTAAGTCTCACAATTACCCACAACAATTAGGCTGCTGGAACAGTATACACTTTCATTTCTCTATTAGAAAGTGAGCTGAGGAGTCAGCCTTGCTGGTCATGCACCCAGGAACTGTGGCTTCTGGCTATTCCATGTTTCATATTTTTAGTGTTTTCATATCTATTTAGTGTTGTCCATTTAACTCGTTGATTTGTGAGTTCCGTTCCCCTATTAAATTTTGCCTTCTTTTCAGTGCTGGCATAGGAAGAACTGGATGTTTTATTGCCACAACCATTGGTTGTCAGCAGTTGAAGGAAGAAGGAGTTGTAGATGCATTGAGCATTGTCTGCCAGCTACGAGTAGATCGGTGAGTTCCAGAAGAACCATAAATCAGTCAATGATCCTGAAATGATTCTGAAATCATTAGTGAAATGATTTAGTACTGATCAGTAATGATTCAGTAATGACTCTGAAAACCTTTTCAGAGTTGAATGTTGCTTTACCTGAAATGGCTGCCATCATTTTTGCTGACATTTATGACAGCATTAGCTGAATATTCAAGGTAACATTTGTATTTAGGTCTAAATAAGGAATAATATTGTTTTCTGGGTAAGACTGTGTGAGACTCCACTGAATGAAATTCTCCTGAGATGACAACCCAGTGGTTGCTGGGCATTTAGCACTCCTTTTTCCCCTCCTAGAGCTTTCTGCTGTCTGCCTCATCCCACTAGGACACAAGAGATGTGGGGCAATTGGGAGACAAGGGATTATCTTCAAGCCTGGGTTGACAGGGACATCCAGGCTCACTCAGTGTGTAGTTTCTTTGAGCATCAGAGAAAGAAAAATCTGGTGTTGTTGCTATTCCCTTGACTGTGCTGGGGGTCCTTTTGAATTGACTTGGCAAATTTCCTCACCCTAAGAAAATAGCAAGGCATATGTTGCACAGTTTTCTTAAGTCAGTTCAATTCCCTGATTGAATTCACAGCTTGGGAGCAGGAACAGTGTAAGCCAGCGTTGTTACAGAGTGCTTTGTTTTGTGAAACCATGGCTGAAGAGAGATTTGTGTTGGAAAGGAAGATGTGGGCATTGTGCACAATAGAAATTGTTGGTTTGGTTGTACTTTTCTTTCTTATTCTGCTCAGGGAAACAGGATTTTTTATAAAGTAAATAAACAGGATTGCACCAAGAATAGAGAAGTCTCCTATCCTGCTGTATGTACTAGGTCATATAATCTCCTTGCAAGTATCTTAACTGCTTCTCACATGCATTTCTTCTTTAAATGGAAAAAATCCATACAGGTGCAAATGCTGAAAAAGGGCTTAGGTCAAAGGGTCAGTACAGAATTGGAACCATGAATTGCAGAAGGACCAGAATCCATATACTAGAATGTGTTTATGGATCACCTCCTTTGCCTTCCCCTCCCACATGACTTTATCATACTAAAGACTGCAATGTGATCTCTACAGGGCAACATGACCCACTTGGAGTGTAAAATTCTCCAAGGGAGGTTACTGACCTAAAAATCTCAGCAACAAAATAAGATGGAAATGCTGAGGGAAAAATGCTTACCCTGTTTTAAATTATCAGCTCCAAATTAACACTCTTTTCTGATTATCTGTTCATCTTATTGAAAAAGGTTTGTAGTGTTTTCCTCCACTTTATTGTTTTTATTATGAGATAACTTTTTCTTATTGCTTTTACTCTTCATTTTAGAGAAGTGAAAGCAAACTCTGGTCTCAGCTGTGTCATTTCAATGTCATTATTTCAGACACAGAAAAATAAGCCAAATTTTCAGCACTACAACTGACAATACAATTTCATTGAGTGGATCTGACTAATGAACTTTCTTATACATATTAGTATCCTAGATAAACTTAGAAAGAGAATGCAAATCTGACCCAAACATAACATTCATAACAGCAATCTCTGTGACACAAAGCTTGTTATAGAAACTATTAAGTATTGGGTTTTGCAGGTTTCAGTATTTTTTCAAGTTTAAGATTATATAAATAGACTCCAGAGATCTTGCTTAAAGTGCTTCATATTTTCAAGCATTGCCTGAGACAAAGAGTATGTCTCTGTTTTATTTTTTAAAGACATTTTTCTGGGTAAAACTCAGTAACCAAAACCTCTATTTTCTTTTCTTTTTTTTTCCAATTGGCCATATTGCGCAATGAATCTCACTCACCTGGCAGTCAGCTTATAGCAATGATTACTAAGGCAAAACTTAGCAGCCCCTAACACTACAGTAGCCAATGCCCACCCTACCAGACTGGCCAAGTATCAGTGTTACATGGACAAAGCTCGATGAAACCAATGTCCCCTGATGTCCCAGTCCTGACATGGTGGTTATCGGCAGGTGATGTGTGAGGCAGAGTCGTTACATGTGTCATGAAGCTGGCAAAAAGAACTTAAAGCCCACTGGAGTTGGCTGCAAGAGCTGGCTGGGGCCATAGCTGTGTTGCACTTTAGGTACCCGCATGGCCAATATTAGCAATGGGGTAGAGCAGGAGCAGTGCTGAGGTTGTTTTTCCTCATCATACTGGCCAGAAGCTAAGCTCCAGTTTATTCCCTGTGCATCAGATTGCCCTCATGAAACAGAGCAAAAGAGAGTTCAGCAGAAAAGAATGGTTTTATCTGACCACCTGGGATCCAGAATCCTGGCAAAGAGGTACACTGACTATTTCATCAATGCTATCTGGTCAGGCTGGCTCATGCTCAGAACTTCACCATCCAAAAACAGGTTGCTGATGGAAGCAACACACTCAGGCATATCCACTTGCATGTGACCTTTTTATCACATGGGTCCATGCCCACATTTCTACCAAAGTGAATGAAGCAATAGGAGAAAAGACCTATGCTTGAGGGACTCACGGTGATGCATAGTGACTTACCAAACCATTCCTGCTGCCCGGCATATTCAGTGAAAACCAAACAAGCATCCAGACAAATTGCATATGGTGACAGAAAGTTATGCTGGAAAATAGTTTAACTAATTACGCTCTCTAGAAACAAAGTTTTAAATAAGGTTCCAACAGGGAATGAGAAAGGACAGAGCTGTTCCTAGGTAGGATATGTACAGGTACCACTTTCTTCTTAGCTGTCCAGTGTCACTTAAGGGGTGAACAAATCTGACAGTAATTGTCAGCGCTGAGCTAACATGAGAAAATGGACGATCCACTCAAACTCTTGGCCCAGGATGGAAATACAGGCATGATCTGTGTGAATTTGTAGAAAGACAGGCCCACAGGTCTGGTCAGCTTACTTTTTTTCCCAGATAATTTTTTTATGTTTTGCAAGAGAAACAGGAAATGTTTGATGTGAGGCATCTTTAAGACTTACTTTGACATCGAAAAACTTTGCACATTCTTAACCTTAAAGGCACATTCTTGGAATGATATCCAATAACTTTGCTCTTGGCTCCTCGGACAGGATGAAAAGAGTTTCCAGTGTGCGTCAATTCATTGTTTAAGTGCTTTGACTAATCACTTCAGGTTAAAAAAAAATCTCAAACACTGCATTACATTCATTCTGGAGCAGACTGCATCCAGCTGCACTAGCAACAAGCCAGAGGGCAGGGTACAGAACCCTTTGAGCACCCATTGCTACCCAAGCAAAGCTGCTCATGGACCCCGAGCCCTCAGGACACCAGGGGCTGTTTCTTCCAAGCACCAGCCCAATGAGTCCCAAAGAAGCAGAAAGCCCAGCAGCTCATAGAGGAGCTGGCAGAGCAGGCTGACAAAAGGACAAAGGCTGCACACCTGGAGGTGCTGTAGCTGGGAGTATATCCCTTCTGGGCACGAGGGACACGGGAGAGGAAACCTCCCTCCTTGAGCAGATTTCCTCCTGAAATGCTCTTCCACACAGCCATTTGCACAAACTGATATCTTGGGGTCACAGGTAATTCCCTGCTATTAAATATGAGCCTTGCACAAGAACAAAGGAGAGAAAGACTTGGAGATAGCAGTTATTGGAAAAATTGGACATGAGCCAGCAATGTGCATTTGCATCTCAGAAAGCCATTACTACCCTGGGCTGCATCAAAAGCAGCGTGGTCAGCAGGTCGAGGGAAGTGGTTCTGCCCCTCTACTCTGCCCTTACAAGACCCCACCTGGAGGGCTGCATCTAGCTCTGGGGTCCCCAGGACAAAATAGGCATGGACCTCCCACAGTGGATCCAGAGAAGGGCCATGAAAATGATCAGAGGGATGGAACACCTCTTATGTGAAAAAAGTCTGAGAGAAGTGAAGCTGTTCAGCCCGGAGAAGAGAAGGACCTAGGGACATGTGTTTGCAGCCTTTCAGTATAAAAGGGAGCTTATAAGAAAGACAGAGAAAGCCTTTTTACCATGGTCTGCAGTGATAGGACAAGTGGTAATGGTTTTAAACTAAAAGAGGATAGATTTACATTGGATATTAGGAAGAAATTCTTTACTGTGAGTATGCCCAGAGAAATTGTGATTACCCCATCCCTAGAAGTGTTCAAAGCCAGGTTGGATAGGCCTCTGAACAACCGAGTCTTAGTGGGAAGTGTCCATGCCCATGGCAAGGTATTTAGAACTAGCTGGTCTTTAAGGTTCCTTCCAACCCAAATAATTCTATGATGCTGTGATTCTATGAATCCCATATATAATGGCACTGACAAAGCTAAGTTGACTGAACCTCTGTATAAGACTCAAGTATAGACTTACCCTTAAGTTGACAGAGATATGCATTGGTTTGCCCATACAAGGTTTAGAAGTATCATAGCATCTTGGTTATGCTTGCTGACACAGGGCAAATGGGGTAGTGCTGGGCTCAGCCCCAGCCAGTCTTAAAAATGCCTTCTTGGCATCTACTTCAGCAGAAGTAAGGAAGAGGAAGAAGCAAGGATCACCACCTCAAACAGCCTAGTGCAGCCAAACTTGTCATAACCTGCCCTTCCTGCCAAGTCCTTCTGCCTGGATATGTTTCCTTCCTCCACCCCTTCCACACAGCTAATCTAACCTGGGAAGTGCACTCCCTTAGAGAACATCTTGGGGTAACATCAGTGAGGGTGACGGAGAGGGAAGCTGGCTGCAAAGGGATTGTGTGGGCAGAGCAACACACAACAGTGAGGAGGAAGAAAAGAGACTAGGCAGCACAGAGGACCAGAGAAAAGGCCTCCCGTCACCTTCAGTCTTGAACTGGATTTCTGGGCAGGGGATAAGAACAGAGGTGAGCAGCTGAAGGCAACAGGCATCAAAGAGTTATGAATTTGTGGGTGTCTTTGTTGGCAAGGCTGAGAGTCTGCTGCATTTTCACAGAAAAGGCTAATTTGGAAGGGACCCACAAGGATCATCCAGTGCAACTCTTAAAACTGCACAGGACCATCCCCAAGAGTCACATCATGTACCTGAGAGTATCATCCAAATGCTTCTTGAACTCTGTCAGGCTTGGTGCTGTGACCACTTCCCTGAGGAGCCTGTTCCAGTGCCCAACCACCCACTGGGTGAAGAACCTCTTTCTAATACCCAACCTAAACCTTCCCTAACACAACTTCAGGCCATTCCCTCAGGTCCTGTCACTGGTCGCCACACAGAAGAGATCAGTGTCTGCCCCACCTCTTCCCCTCACAAGGAAGTTGTAACTGCAGTGAGGTCTCCCCTCAGCCCCCTCCAGGCTGAACAGACCAAGGGACTTCAGCCATTCCTCATACAGCTTCCCATATTTTGTGCCAGACGGAACCATTTAAGACCTGTGATTTTGTTCCTAGGAATAGCATATCATAATAGACATGCAGCTCACTAAAAGATGTTCTACATTTGCCTGAGCATATTGGGGGAGAGAGAAAAGAGTCATTTGCTTAAAGAAGTAGATATTATTTTAATTGTTATTTTCCTGCCACAGCCATTTAGCTATTGAATAGCACTGAAGAAAATAGAAGGACCTTGTGGTTGTAGATGAACTTCTCTAATACTAAAGGACAGTATTTGTTGAGCCAGTTTGACCTTTTTTCAAATAGCTTGGTATATCAGTACTGTATTTGTTGCTGGAGACCTCATGGGAATTTTGATATCTGGCTTCAGTAGTGCTCTGGATCCAAATATCTTACAAATTTGAGTGTTCCACTGAAGATATAACTGAAGCCAAATGTGATACATATCTTAATGTCTTCCTTTCCACTAAAGCCATTTAGTCGTTCATCATTCCAAAGGTAACTCATTGCCCCAGGGTACACCGAGGATGAACCAGGGTCTAGAAGCAGAGTAGGTAGCTTTGAATACCCTGGCAGGTGAGATATTAAGTGGAATTAAGTAAACCTGAGGGTTCACTCCTTGAGAAGGGAGACCTGGAATAACTCAGTACTGACAGAAAGAGGCTCAGTTTAATTTCAGAGCTAAATGGTACCACTCCTACTAAACATCACACATATCTCCTGTGAGACATCCCCTTCCTACCACACTGCAACTGGCACTGGAGATGTGAGACTTGAACCTTGTACTTAGACTTGAAAAAGGGATTGTTATCAGGTGAATGTATAAAATGTAGGCATTTAATCCAAGCTGGCTGTAACTAGTCCTTTTTATGGTCAAGTTAAACTCTTTTGTATTGTTGGTAGTGAAATGATTCACTGCAGTAAAATTTCTTAGGTGGCTGCTGTTCAGACAGGATGCATTGGAGGCGTTAGAAAGGGGACAGGAAGAGCTGTTCTCTGCACAGGCAATCTGCAGGTCACCAAAGATTACATTTTTAGTAAAGGACAAAAATGAAAGGTCAGATTCTGACTACTTCCTTGCTCCATCAGTGGTTATGCTGCATCCATGTATATGGCCTTCCTTGCCCAAGTGACTGAGAAAAATATTCTTTGAATGTATTGAATTGAAATATAGGTTTTAATAATGTAGATGCCAGGTGTTTTCTCCTCTAGTTCTTACCCTGATGAAACTAGGAATTCTTCATGCTGAGTATGTGCTGGATGGCATAAGTTATGAAGAAAGCACTTAGCCAAATCTCCCACTTACTCAAGCAAACTCTAAGCCAAAAATTTAGAAAAGGGCTTGCACTATCTGGTGGTCATGGGACTGGCAGGGCTGGAAGTTATTGCATTCTTAACAAATAAGATTTCAGCCCAATGTGTTTCCTTTCCAGGGGAGGAATGGTTCAGACCAGTGAGCAGTATGAATTTGTGCACCATGCACTGAGTCTGTACGAAAGCAGACTTTCTGCAGAAGCTGTCGAGTGAAGCCAAGAAGGGTAAAGCCAAATGTCAGTCTCTTGAGGTAATTTGTTTCATTACCTACCAGCAGCTTCTTCAAGGAGTTTACTGCAGTGGGAAAGACGGCTTTGAGGCCAACTTCTGAAAGCATTGTGGATGGTTTGGCAAAAGTATAGAGATTGCTGGACCCTTACTATATATGAATGTATTGTGAGCTTCCCAAAAATGATTCATAAAGAAGGTACTCTACTGAAACTACACATGAATTGTGTGTATGTATCTAAAGGTGGATTTAATTCTGTAATGCTGATATCTGCCATATGGAATGTATGAATGTGCTACTGCTGCAGTCAGATGGACATTGGAACTTCTACAGAAGAAATGTTTAACAAGTGTATAAATGCTTTGACGTTTGCAAACTGTCTTGTGAATGGACTGTCAACTGTACTGTAAAGTGCTATTACTGATTATGTGGTGAGCTTGTTTCTTGGCCACATAATATTCTTGCTGCTAAAATTGCAAGTGTTCAATTATGGATTAAAAAAGAGATAATAAAAAAGTTAAACGTTTTGTTTTTGAAAATATTCAAAATCAGTTAATATTTTATATGGATATATATGTTCTTCATACTATTACCTATTAAATATGTATTTACTGTAGGTCTTACAGAGCAGTTGCAGAGCACAATGTCTGTTATTCAGTGTTTGTATTTGCCCTATACTGTTGATTGTCTTAGAACATGCTTCTGCTACAGACCCAAATCCAGTGTATTTGTAAATTGTGTAAGTCATTTTACTTTTAAAAGAACTTTGTAGCATATATTAAATGGTAAGGATTTTAAATTTTTGTCTGTCTTTTATTAATGTGGAAATTTTTGCATATGTTGTTTATCTGCTCTATCTCTTTCAGTAAGAGATAGATGCCTTTAGTGATATGGACTGTTCCATGACAGGTTATACAAGAAAGAAAATGCTGCTATGACTGTTTCCTTTACTGTTCAGTAAGAGTTTGTTTTTAAGAGATATGCAAGGTTGGCATTATGACTTACAGCACTGGGAGGTCTGTTTACAGGGTATAATGAGTTTTTAATGCAGTGATGTTGACTTTGCTTCATACTGCTAATAAATGACACTTGATATAAAATATTAACTGAAGTCTCCATTCTTGCCTAGAGTAGTTAATGCCCCACACACTCTTGTACTCCCATAAACAGGCTCAGTGCAGCGCAATTTGGTTAGCCTCCACCACAGCTTCATACCACTTGGGAACCTTTCCAGGGGACACGGGCAATCTCCCACTGACATGGAGCAAGGTGAACCACCTGATAGGAAGGCACACCCAGCATCATTTGATTCCTTGGGGTGGAATTTCTCTAAGAATCGATACAGACCCCAGAGGTTTGCCTGCTCATTTTTCCCTTCTCCCCCATCCTCCACTTGGCTTTTAGAATTTGTGGAGTTAGAAGTATCAGTACTGAGATTTTGCTTGATTATGCATAGTTGCAAAAAATACGTGCTTGTTCCTTGGATTTTACAAGACATACTTACCTAGCACCATCCAGATGACATGAAAACTTGTAATATTTCACAGACAACAAATTGCCCGAAAGTATAATCCCCTTTCTTTTAGTCTAAAGAGTTTCAATATAGCCTCTATCAGTTTTCCAGGTGTTTGAAAGCCTCTCTCTCTTTTGCTTGTATTTTTCCAAAATAAACCAACTAGTACACTCTGAAGAATCATATAAAAGGACAAAGTGCTGTAAAACTCCCCAAAACAATTGAATAGAAGGAAGTGCTCGTCACTGACTTTTTCCCCCTGTGAAGGCACATTTCCTTCCTAGCCTTCGCTTCACTTATCTGAGGTGGGTTTTTTTAAGAGAAGCATGGGGAGTTGCTAGAGGGAAAATGGATTCTTTATTTCACGTCCTGGTTTCTACCTGTCTTGCCTTGACATTCTCAGGTAAGTGTCTCTCCTCACTTCCCCTCTGTCGTGTTGCTCTTTCTGCCACTGAGCAGAACCCTCCAGCACAGGTGGTGACTTAAAAAAGCCACCTCTTCGCTGTGCTTCATACAAGAGGAATGGGGGGCAGGGCCAATGTAGCCCGTTCTGTTTAGATTTCTTTCCAAAGGAAAATAAACTGTCTTCTTCTATGCTGGAGATACCTCTTCTTTTTTTAAGAAGGTCTCCTGATAGACAATCCAGGAGATGAATTTTGGGATAAACTCTTCAAAGTGAAGATTCCTATCTTTTATTTATAATTTGTGAACCTTCAGAGACAGGAGCTTTCTGTGACGCTTGGTTAAAAAATACTCAGATCTGTAAAAACAGGGGTTTGACAAACACCTCTGAAGGCAATAAATACATGTTTGGTTCAGTGCTTTGTAACTAATGAGGCTGGAAATGTTTGAGTAACTGAGATTAAAAAAAGAGAAGAAGCTAAACATATGGCAGGGAGGCTGCATTTGAAATAACCAGTTCTGTGTTTTGTAACTTTGTGGGGGTTTGATGAATGCATTGTAGTTCTCTTCATACGAATACTTCATGTTGATCTTTAAGTGTGGTGACACACAGAGCTAATCTTACATGAATTGGAATGGTCACAAAACTAACAGCTAGAGACGTTGGAGTAAATCCAGTAACATAGATGTACTTCCTATCAGTAAAGAACCTCCATTCCTGTAACGACACAGGCACTTGGAGGCACACAGATTTGTGAATATCCTCCTACATGTTTTCTTCAGAAACACTATGGATTTTACTAAAACAATTTCCAAGCAGTAAATTATATTTTAAAATATCTGTGTTGTAAAACTGAAAAAGAGACTGAGACCTCATGTAGATCTTTGTATGCTTTCAAGCAGAGCAAATGAGGTATTTAGAATTGGTATTTGAAATTAATAATTCTTGGATTTCTTTTATATCCAGTTTTTTTTTCATTTTTATATATAGTGAAGGCCAAGATGATCTTACCACAATAGTTTGCCTTTTGCATTCTCATTATTTACACTATCAGCACTTGCATCATGTGGTGTGTTTGGGTTTTTCTTTTTTTAAATAGGTTCAAATTAGGGAACGTTTCATTAAATGTTCAACACATAGAAAATGGAGGAGAGATTTATTCACTGATGTATTTTGAATCATCAAGAATTTGCTTTTTGTTAAATAACCATGTGTAATCCACTGTATTTTTCTGGAAATTTTCTTTTCCAGAAGGGTTTCTGATTATCCATGTCCAGAAACAGCAGTGCCTCTCAGAAAAGAGAGGAGTCATTATGGAAAAATGCAATATGACCAGCCTCAACCAGAAGTGGCAGTGGATGGCAGGTGACAGGCTCCTCCATGTGAAATCTGCCCAGTGCCTGAGCATCTCTACCCGCTCTGCTCTGTCATCTCGCAGCATCATCGTTGATTGTCCCCAGGCAGTCAGGTGGACGTGTCACGAGGACGGGCTCCTGAAGGTGGCCAACAGCTCTCTGTTTCTCACAAAGCAAGGTCAGAAGGTAATGGCCAAGCAGAGTAAAAAGTACCTTCATACATGGATGCAGCTAGAAGCCAGCGAGACGGGAAAACCTATTTATGTAAATCTGTGCTCAAAGCAAGGTGAGTTACTCCTTCAAGGAAGTATCCTGGAAGTTTCGGTAATAAAAATGTCACTGTTATGCTAACTCAAATGTGAAAAATTATGATATTTTATTCATATAGAAAAATATTTTTCATTGTTGAAAATCATTTAGAGAACTATAAGAGAACAGCTGAGATGAGTGCTGTCTTTCCCACAACTGGTGGAGTTTTTAAGCCATTTTATATTTTCAGGATGTCTCCCCTTTTCTCTACTCCCAATCTATGGATCAAAGTGCTTATGTGCAAGCTCAGCTCACTATTATTTTGTAATTTCCTTTTTTCATTTCTAAACAGAATTATGGGTACTAATTTATAGTCTTTTTTAAAAAATGTGGTTGTATAAAAGTTCTTCTCCTTCCCATTCATTTTATAGTACAAATCCAGACTCAATCTGTCAAGAGCAAGAAGACATCTGAAAGTCAAACACATGCACAATTATTTCTCTGAGTAACCCAAATGCATGGTTAGAACAGACATGACTTACACATTCATGTGTTTACTCAGTGTAATTTTACACTCAAAATCCTGAAAATAATGAACTGAATAAAATATCTCAGAAATTCTTGGAATAGTACCTTGCGATGCATGGGTCTGTGCACATGCCTACAGACACCTACCTGTATACTTGCGTAGTTATGGCTTTCCATATCCATGGCAAAATGGAAGGTAGAATGCTTAGAATACTGCTTAATAACACTTCATTCAATGTCCTGTTGTCAGTCCTTCCTGGCAATCCCATTGACATTCTTTTTGTGCACTATTAAGCAGTTCTTCATGGTAAATAAGAACGTACAGACTTTTTATTGGGGAACACACAGTTTATTCTTGTCTTTGCATGATTAAAAAAATATTTTATGAGCCAATACTTTTGCATGTGGCCAAGTTTTCAGAATGTCTAAACCAACTCCTCATTCTTTCTAATCTCCTGGTTATTGTAAGGTAGGGTGTCACTATTTGCAGAACTCTACTCATAAGATCAGGATTACTCACCTGAGTGGAAGACAAGTTGCAGAATCAGGGAACGAAAAGGAGACCAAGTTGCTATCCCAGTCCTCTCATATATGTTAGATTAAAAAGGCAAAATCATTTGAAGTCCTGTGTGGTGAGTATGGCTTGATTATTCAAAGACACTGTGAACAGTTTAGATGAGGTATGCAGGCAGTGTTACTGCCTTTAGATAGCTGGATGAAGTGTGGCCTAACAAAGCTAAAGTAATCCTACATCCTTTTCTTAATCATCCAATGGAGGGGAGGGAATTTAAGACCAATAAGCACTAGTACAATTGACATGAGATATTAAAGCACCCTCTTGTCTATTTCCTGTGCTCAGTCCCTAGTTTTCCTGACATTCTCTCCATAGACAGGCCTGTAAATCCTTTTTAAGTGTGTAAGTATTCTCATTTTTGACAGCTCTGAGAAGTTCCACTGAGAAATCAACAGAACATTATAATCCTCAATACCTAACTAAGAATTTCAGGAATATAAGAAACTCATAAAGAGTTGAACTAGTGCAAAGATATTAATTTTCCAAATAATAATAAGTACTGCAAGAAAAAATCTAATGCCCCCAGTTCTGGCTTTGGCATCCATATGCATGTCAAAATTTTCAATGTGGAATGTGTAAAATTAGTCTTCCAAGAACATCTATCTGCTTTCAGTAACAGTAGCAGTGGATTAACCTAAAATAACATATTTGGTCTATATTAATCTAAGACAGTAAAAGCTTAGCAAAATCTTTGGAGCTGAAATGGCTGTAAGTTTTTCTCATCCTGACTAACACCATATTCAGATAAAATTTACCCTCTGTTTTCATAGTACTCATAAAAATAATTATATTTTGGCATAAGAGTAACTCGCTGAACTGCATGCTAAACATCTTATCAGCCCAGATAGAGTACAGGCTCCAAACACAACAACTGCAGCTACCTTCTATTCTGGACCTTACTGAAATATCACACATGATTTTTCTGAGCCTAGGGAAAGTCTGAGCTTGGATTTGGATTTCAAATCATCCATCTGAGATGTGTCTGGATGTACGTGCCTTGCAACAGTCCTGACCTAAATGACTGCTTGTGGAAATCAGAACCAGTTTGGGCATGTATCCCACATCTGTTAATTCAGAGATGGTTCTATATCCAACAGAAGACAATCCTTCTCACACAACCCCATGTTTGAATCTGGCCTCTGGCCAAAACAGCTAACATGAAGAAGGGCCATGAGGTATCAATCTCCTTTGAGAAAGTGAGACTTCATTTCCCATCAAATTCCAGAGGAGATTCTGCACAGTGAGAGAAATAGTCTCAGTAGTGCTACAGCCTTCTTTTTACAAGCCCACTGTTGGGTTCAGAATTTCTCTAAGCCCAGAAACCAAGAGAAAGGACAGAAATGGAAAGAGAGAGGAGGAAAAGATGGGTAAGATGAAGAGGTAGATGGCAGGATGGCTGAAAAGAATGAAGACTGCTGCATACAAATAACACTTGCAAAACAACTGCCTTCTCTTTTAAGTCTGGAGCGCACTCAGAGCAGCATTAATGCTCACCAATCCTGAGTCGTGTGAGCAATTCTCACAAGCTTCTTTTGTTCCGCGTAGGTTAATTTCAATAAGATATCCAATTAAAGAACAGATGCACTGCTATGTGGCTATGTGGCACCTTGAATATTGCCAACACACCTGAAAACCACTGCTGATCAAAAATTATTGACTATGTGGAGAATGACTTCTAATAAGGAGACACAATGCCAAGCTGTATGCTGCAGTCATGACCTAAGATCTAGAGATTGTCACACAGCCTGTAGAGCAGTCTGGATGCAGGAGGTGACATGAACTGTTTTGTAATATGACGTTCTCTGTTGCATTTCTCTTCTATCATATCATAAATAGCAGGGACAACCCTAGAGCTATGGATATCAAGACATTCAAAACAGTAGCTGATTTTGTGGAGGAGAAAGGTTTTATTACTGTTATGTGCCAAGCACTTAAGAAACAGTGGGATCTACACAGATGCAAAACATGTTGGACAAGGAATCCAAACAACAACTACAGCATCCTTCTGTCTCTTGTTTTCACTCTAAAACAGACAAAATATCAGATTGTATGTACAAGACAAAATCTGATGTGGCATCTGATGGCCACACTGTTCCTTCCTCCTTTTCTACCCTTGTTTCTTGCCTAGTATCTTCTCTCTTCCTCTTATCCCCTTTTAAGTTGACCTGCTTCATAATCAGAACCTCAGCTTATGGAGTTCACATCCCACTGCTGGTGCTTCAGTGGCTGAGATGGAGCACAGAAGAGCAGTGCACGCTCCAAGCACACTCCAAACCACTGGAGCAGCAGTAGCACCTGCAGAATATAGAAAGGGAAGACACATGAATCTTCTTGGGACTCTTGGAAAGGTGGAAGAGTACCAAAGAAAGGTGGCAGAAGCATAGAAAAGACAGCAACTCTTACCCATTTTTGAGATCATGTGAAAATCCTTAGGCTTTAGTTTTTTCACACCTTTAGTGTTTCTAGTGACCGCAATAATCAGCGCACAGGTTCACTACAGGTTGGGTTTTTCTGTGTTATCTTTTACAAATTTCTCTAGGATAAATTAGAACAGTGGTAACCAATATATTCATTCCACCTTTGAGTTGACCCAAAACATTTTTCCTAAAAAAATATTCACTCATATCCATTTTTATCTCTCTGAATTATTATTTTATAGGACTTTTTAAGCAAAACAAGTTTGCTAAGTTTTTTAAGTTTGCTAACATTTATGTGAACTCATGAAATATCAAAAATTACTTGAATCTTCTTTCTTTGGTCAAAGCAATACACGGCTGACCACTTTTACTGAGCTCCACCTGGACAAAGAGAGGCATCAATATCAAATGCTTGAACATGATTACAAAACCTTATACAGAATCCAATAGCATACTGACAGAAGCTGAAACAAATAGGGGTTTAGATTTTGTAAAAAGAAATTGAGAAATCTGCAGTGTGTCCTAGGTCTTTGGTTTTTGTGAATTTTCAGAGTCTCATTGAGCTACAGCACAAAGAATATAGAACAAAATCAGCTCAGTTACTTTTATAGGGGAAAAAATGGAACAATAGGAACAGCTTCTCAGAGCAATCAGGAGTAAGACAAGTCCTGCTTTATGATTTCATCTTCTCCTGCAAATGCAAACAAAGGTGCCAGCTCCAGACAACTATACTGGTATTTTTCATTATTACATCCTCTCCCTTTGTTTTGCGTGGACCTTTGTGCAGCAGCTGGAGTGGGTTTTTGCTTCTAGGTGTCTAAATGTAGGTGTCTGAAGGAAGGGCTTATTTCAGTTGTCTTAACACAGGTGTTTTTTGTCATTTGAGATGCTCTGGGATATTCCACCTGATCTCTGATTGCCAGCCCAGAGACAGAGGTTTCCCAGAGGTGTTAAGAGGGCCCTGAACAGAGGGCCGAAGGGCAGTTCAGATTCTACTAGGTTTAGGCAACTGAACCAAGCCCTAGATATCTACATAGTAGCTTACTTTCTGAACTCTTCCTCAGTAGAGGTGTAATCCATGGAGTTAATGGAGTCGAGATGTCCTTCAGTGAGCAAAAATCCCCTTCAGGGTGACCTGTGACTATCCAGAGTGTCAGAAATAGGGTTGGTGCAGCAATGGTGTTATCATAAGAGATATAACTGGGATGTTCTGCTACCACTGGGGCTAAAAGAGCATTTCAAAAACAAGCAAGTAAAAGAGCAGCTCAGGATTAAACCAGAGTTTGGAGACATTTGACTCCTCTAACATGAGATACAAATATTGCTAACTTCTACAACATTCAAATAAGGTAAAAAATTTTCAAGCAGCACAGATTTTTCAGTTTTTGAAAGGTCTACTTTGAATGGCAAAGAAAGGACATTTAGAGGATTTTGTTCTTCTATCATACACTTACATACAACAGAAATCTGAACTATGTTTTTTAAATAGTCTTTTTTTTTTTTGCCGTCTATTTACTAGTAGTTAGCTAAAATGATTAAGGGATCTTAAAGCAACCCCTTCTAGTTTCAAGTCTTGAGTTATATGCAGTCTTATGGAGGAATTTGGTTTTTATACACGAGATATCTGAATTGTTTATGTTTCACTAGCAATTCAGCCTTAGTTTTCTGAAACTGTGCTTTATTAAGGTACGCAGAATGACGCAATGCAAGCTACTGCAGAAAGCTGCACTGTGCCAGCTCAGCTAAGTCTGAATGCACCACTGCAGGGTTCTCAGTACTTGACAACTAATCATACATGCAAAATGTGTGGACTTCCTTTTCTTGTAAGCAGCCTGCTGCTGTGCAGATGGATGCAGTTTGCAGTACACCCCATGGGTGAAATATGCACTTAGTCAGAATGTCGTAATTTCTCCTGGATATGCTACTGATGATTACAATGTTATGTTCACACACTGTATATCATTCAGCCACTAGCGATCAACGACAGCGTCAGTGCTGCTGTTCTGTTCCCATGAGCGGTTTTATGACTGATTTCTAAAGAGACTTCTAGAACAATGCTAAACACTTCTGAAAAATCCCACTGTCGAGATTTCTGTGTACTTTACTAATGTCCAAACAGGAGGGGAGTTTTTTCCGGTGAAAAAAATTGGAACTCAAATTGTGTAGAAACCTGCTTCCATGGACATTATAACATGCAATTCTCTTTTTTAAGTGCTTGCTATTGAAGAAGGGCTATGAGGGTCCTTATTCTAGGACCACACTAGTGGTTTTACTTAGTAAGAGAATATAAACATGAATTCTGATTTTCTTGAAGTGAGGGCAGAATGCTGTTAGTCCACTGTAGGATCTGTGGGAAGCACTGGTACATATATCTGAAGTTTCAGTATGGTATAGAGCTATACACATCCATTTGTTACAGGTAACAGACTGTAGTCAGTCTTTGCTGGGAAAGATCCTTTTTCTGGAAACCCAGAAGCGCCCCAAGCTTAACAAGAGGAACTGGGTTGTGCAGTGACCCAATGCTTGCTCCTGCTACCTCCTTGGGCTGGTGGAACGTTTCTGAGGATCAAGCTTTCAGGACAGTCAAGCTCTCTTCTTGGCTCCTGCACCAAGAATGCCAGTTATCCCCTGGCTGCTGAGTCCCACAAATGTTGCTGGCAGCACCAGCTTCCTTTTTATGGAGGAGCAGCTTTCCTAAAGCACAATTGCCCTGGAACGCAAAAGGCTTCCTGTTGGAATCGCTTCTATTTGTCTGTAAATTAAGCCAAGATTTTTTTCTTTAATGTGTTTTTAAGTTGGGTGTGTCAACCTATATTTAGGAACTCAATTGTGGTCTTTTTTCCTAAGCCACTGCTGACTGCTCAGATGTACTTTTTCTTCAGCTGTCCTTCTATCAGTAGGTTTTACTTCCTGCTGAACTCAGAGATATGAAAGGCACAGAGCCAGCGGGCCTAATTCGTTCTAAGTTCTTGGGGCTAGGATTTCTAGTTGCCTACCGCAGACTTTCAGAGAACCACCACTAATAGGAGATCACCAGGAACAAGGACTCACATGGAATTTATACTGAGTGGGCTTGTTGCAGCAGCTGATGAGATCTTGAGCACATGGCTGTCCCTGTCCTTCTGGTGGGGACCATGAAGGTATGTGGCACAGGACCACAGCAGACTCTGCACCGTAGGCACTCTGCAGGGTGATCATGCAGTGTTGGAGCAGATCTGAGGTTTCGATAAAACACTGCACAGGTATAAGAGAGAGAAGAATTAGTAGTATTCTTTTCACTGCTTTGATTTGGAAAGATATTTGATCAATATTTTTAGTAATTAAATGGAGACTTGAAGATTTTTTTTATTTCCAGAGAAGCACAATTAGATAAAAGGAGGGTAAATGTTTAATCTGGGTATCAACCCATTCCAGCAAACCAACAATTTTCAAGAAGATCCAGGACCAGGTACCACATGAATGCATTGGTACATGTCAAGCACAGGAAACACTTGCATGAAAATGTCTCATACTAGGGTTTACAGTTTTCTTTCTCAGTGCAAAAGGGAGAGCTACAAATTTCTCTCTATAAATATGTTAACATAGGTATTTACACATATACAAGAAAACACGTCATGTTGACTTCATGGAAGTTCACCTAGTGATCCTTAGGGGTAAGAGGTAATCATGATCTGGCCTGCTACGACATCAGAATTGCACACCAAGTAATTGCATTTGGAAGCTTCTGCTGTAATTTAACCCAGTCATTACTTTGTTTTCAGAGGATTTATGAGCTAAAATTGTTATAAATGGCAACTAGCCCAGTGGCTCAGGAGCAAACAAGGTTCTGTCATGCTGGAAACCCCAGTTCAAGGACAGACAAAGTGTCTTGAGCATTGAGCCAACGCACACTTGCTGTGCTACGGCAATGGAAGGGCAGCTTTTTGTGAGAAGGGGCCATTCATTCCAATTGCTTAGCTGAAATGTGATGCTACCAGATGTAGAGGCCACCACAGATTGAACCCTGCTTTCACAACCACAAAGAAAGGATATTAAATACATACCAATGGGGAGGAAGAGCCATGAAAATGTGGAGGAAAAATGTGTAGTAAAATCTTTCCTGAGCTTTAATTGCAACTTTGGCTTCCTCTGAAGGATACGTGACTAAAAAAGCAAATCCACCATCATATTTACAGATCCTTCAGTTAAGTGACAGATTGTTAGCTAAGCCTTGGAAAAGCAGCAGTCAGGGACTAGCATGGTCTCTGCATAGGGCTGATTTTAAAAAGCAAGAGGAATGTCCCATGTGGGTACAAGGAACTTATTTTGAACAAATAAAAAAGAAAATTATCTCGAACAAATCATCTTGAAAAATTATCCTGAACAAAGTCATGTTTTACACTTACACCAACAAAAGGCAGATGAGAATCTGTCCTGTGTACTTACAAAGCCAGGGAAGGAGTTAACAATATAAAGCTGATTCCATGTGACATTTAATAGGTCCAAGCAAGTGAAAAAGTTGTGAGTGAAAACATTGTGCTGTTAATAACAAAGTACAACCTTTCTTCTCTTCACTTCAGAATCACTGATAGACCATCCTCAAAATGAATGGTATGAATGTTCAAGGAAATTATTTTTTTCTCTTTTGCACAGACTTGGTGTTGATGCAAAAATATATGCTTGCACTGAAAACAAAAAAACTACAGAACTGAATGGTACACTTAAACTAATTAGAAGTTGTATCAACCACATTTATTGAATCAAATGTATTGTTTATAAAAATGTAGAGCTGATTTTAATTACTTGTTTGTCTTAGATCTCCAAGATGCAGACACTTCTGTATGGAGTACTGGAACTACGTCCCCCTCTTCAAATGCTGTTACTTCTAGATCCGAAAATATGCTGAAGAGTAGCACAGAGATGTTCATCAGAAATGTGACTGAACACTTCAGTAAAAATCCCATTGAAAACCTCTACTTTGACTTGAAATCTGCAGTAACAGAGAAAGTCTGGATTTCAACAACCACTCGTCAATACTATGGGACTACAGAAGAGGTAAGGCAGAAGAATTACAGATTTTTATTAAGCCTACTCCACTCTGTGGAGCCTGATAGCTATTACAGGTGAATGTTTTGTGGACTTAAAAAAAACAGCAAACCAACAAACAAAAACAGCTACAGGGCTAAGCTTTGTTCTTTTTCTGGTGGAATGCTTTGTTTTGATGATCATGTTGACAGTGCCATTTGCTCGAAGCATAGCTGCAAAAAAATTCTGCCTCTTCTGTTACAGCCCAGTCCTGGTGTGTACAATGCATTGGGAAAATCTCTAAGCTCAAGGGAATTTATCATGATACTAGAGGAGCAATGGAAATTGAATGTGGCAGAAGCCACAGAAGCCTGTATATCTGCTCTCAGTGAATCAGGCTCTGCCGTTGGTTTGTTGCATGATGTGAGGGTCTAGCTCTAATAACACGCTAAGAACTACAGTATGCAATGACCTTATTTATGGATAATTGAGTCCTAAAATTATGGACATTGTTTATAGATCAGAGACAGAGAAATCTGAATGCTTTAATTTGCCTTAAAAGGCATCCTGGCCTTGGCCGTGGTCAGCTTATCTATTGACTGATAGGAAGAGTGGAGACACACAGGTGCTTCTTGACCTTGCTGTGTTGAACCACAAATTGCCCTGGCAGAGGAGGGGAATGGGGTTGCCAGCCCTAGCCATAGGAGGAGGAAATGGCAGACATTCAGTACCTCCAAATCAATTTCCAGTCTTCCCTTTCTGCAAGACTAAGTTCAGTAATCTCAGGGCAAATCTGGAATCACCATGGGCAAAATGTGCACAGGCAGATAGAGCTAAAGCATGCAGGACACTATTGGTCATTGTATCACTATCATCACATAGTGTTTTAGAATTGAAAATCCTTACATTCCCTGGGGCTTCTCTTCCAGGAGACCACACTACTTTCAATGTATTGGGGCAGGCAAACGTATCTCAGTTACTACTGTGTGATGCTAAAAAATGTGGTTTGTATTTGGAAAGACTATGGACAGTGTCAGGATCTGTAAACTCAATGGTTTATGGACCCTGATGCTGCTGCTCTAGTGCTGATGGGGGGAAGGGACTGAGCTGATCATGAATGCACTGCACCCCATTCCATAGCTGATAGTAGGTAGTCCTTTTAAAATATGATTATTTTGGCTTAGTGCAGGCAGGCTGAGCTTATTTCCTCATGTCTTCTGTCCATATAGCATATCTCCGACACAGAATATTGGTTCCTTACAAATGGAAATGTCCTATAAAATCTGGTATTAGCCAAACCACCTCAAGCACTCCTACTAATCCACCAGAACTAGAGAAATGGCACTGTTTGAATAGAAACTACTCTCTCCTGTGTTCGTACCCCACTTCACCTCCTGATCACATCATTTGCACTGAGCAATTGCTTAGATCAAAACTTTCAAGCCAGAATTATGATGATAAGCGCATCAATGAAAAAAAAGAATAATAGCTTTCCCTTAGAGTCTCCAGCTGGCTCTGGACATTTGAATCTAGATATACCAATATAGACACACAAATTTAAAATCTTCAGCCTCCATCTCTGTTTCTCAGTCTTTAGAATGGAGTTAAAAACATTTTTTGTCCAACTAGAAGGGACATTTAGAGGATTAACTGGATTTAACACAATACTTTGAAAACACATATACTGAGTGATGAATATTATTTCGAGAAAGACAGCATCTTCTATGGACTGCATTTGCCCAGGCTGGGTCTTCTTTTTTGTAGAAGTAAAGCCTTGATGTTATTTGGCTGTGTGCATACCCGTACTGGGGTGGGGGGGGGGAACAATAGTGATATTTCAATCAAACAAAATGTTTGGTTTAGAGCTGCCTTGGATTTCAAGTAAAATTGCAGCTTGCGCTTTGAATCCACAACAAAAGCTATGCAAAGCCCATTTCCTCTTGATTAGAGAGACAGAGAGGTTGGTGTTAAAAAAAAAAAGTCAGGAAACCTTGGGAAAGTGTCTGAAAGGGACTTTGGAGCCTGCTATTAGAGACACGTCCGGCAACTCCCAAAACTCACTTCCAGTTTTTTTTTCTTTTTTAATTAGTTTCTTGGCTTGCCACACAGATCAGTAAGTGCTAAAGCTGTGTGACTGCTGATCCACTAAAAGCCCATTTATTCAATACCAGTCTGGAAATAACTACCTGTTTTATGTTGGCTATTCTATATAAATATATTGCCACCAGTGAAAGGTGGACCCTTCCTGTTTCATTCCAGTGCTGGTATAAGGCATCTGTATCAGACCTTGCCCTTGCAGCAGCTTTTGCTGGATAAGATAGAGAAGGAAGTCTCAAAACTTATAATAAGCCAGTACTTTCCTACTAATACAAAAAGGTAAAGACTTTATGATAGCAAGAATAAGAGTAATGAAGTAAGAACTAAATTTTGAGCACTTGTGAGAAGCAGTAACATCATTCTTCTCCACTCATCATCTTATGTTAGCTGGAACAGAAAGACATTTATTTCCAAAAGTCTTTAAATTTTACTTGTGGTAGGTTCCATTTTTTCCCCTGAATTTTATGTTTGCAGTGTTGATTATGGTTTTTTTCCCTTTCACATAATACATCTACTTAAATAACTTACACCTAAAAATATGAATCATATCTTCCCTGCAAATTCAGGTTATGGATGTTTTCAAAACTCCTTATAATAATGTGAGCTTTGCTTTTCAAGAAAAGGCAGGTTACTTGGAATGTTATAATTTTCAGAGGGCTTTGAAGTAATCCAAACATCCCAATAAAGCCTTCAGATTTGCACTTCTCTAGTGCTGGAAAAATATTGGTGTGGTTTAAGTCATTAGGTCCAAAAAGCATGATCATCTAAAGATGAAATCACACTGTAAAACTCTCTCGTCTTGAATGATTACAAGACATCTACGTCATTTTATTCCCGGTTTGGGTCCAAGAAACACACCTTGTTTCCCATCAGTGGTATGTTTATCCCTGTGCTAGCTCTTTGTGGCTTGGTCCCTCCTCCTGTTTGAAGTATAAAACATCTCTTCCAGAGGAGTTCTGGTTCTGTGGTGGACTTGAGAATGGCATAACCATCAACGCATATTTATATTGTCACTTAGGGTGATGTTGATAAAGTTATTAATCATCCTAACCTTTGCAGAGTAGACCCCTGCACTGCCAGTACCATGTCCCTTGGACCAGACGCAGAGCTCCACTGGGACTGATGAAGTTTTCTATAGGTGCAGGTAACCATGGGCGCTTAGACCTTTGGTTTCAGAACATAATAATGAGAGCTAAGGTTTTTCAGATATTTCTATCTTGTTTGACAGGCTGATGCCCAGAAAAATCCTAGAGCAGCAGCTCCCCTAAAAGGCAGACTAACGTCTGTAAACCCAGAACCTTTTTCTCCCTAAAATGGGGCAACAGTGATAGAGATAGTGTTGAATTTGCTCGAGGTACTGCTTTAAAAAATTAAAATCCCATGTGCATCATGCAGTACTGAAAGCTGCAGAAATGTGCCATTCCCAGTGAAAAGCTAATATAAAATTCCTTCCCCTTTATGCAAACCCAAATTCACTCCATGGCTGCTGCTGCCAATTTGAATACCTGGTGGTACAACATTTGTAGGTACAAAACACGTCTGGTTACATTTCTTCTCCCTCACCCCACACACACATATACATGATTTTTAAGAGGCTGAAACTGAAATAATGAGGCAATGGGCATTCATGGCAGAAATGGAAAGTTCCCATGTTGGCAGCAGCCAACTCGAAGTTGTGCACAGCTTTTTTGGTGCAGTGTGAAAACAGGGACACTTTCATGCTTTCCACGGTGGGTGTAATTTTAGCCTGGGAGTTATTCAGGGATGTGGGAAGGAATTCTTTCAAGGGCACAAGTCAATGCAAAGCAAAAAGCTGAGATGACTTGGCTGCTCAAAGACAGACTACTCTTCTGCTGCAGGCAGGAGCTCAGTGTTGGGCTCTGCTGGGACGCTCCTGGGTGCAGGACCTCTGGTCGCGGTGCCATAGGGCCAGTGAGATGATGGAGGCCTTGGTGGCCTATGGCTAACCCTAAAAATGTCAGTGTTTGAGGTACAGGAGCTGGAATGGCGGGTTAGTGATGGCTGAGGCCAAGAGGAGGAGGGTGGGCTGGGCGGCAGGGTGGCTGTGGAGAGTGGCAGGCGTGAGGAGAGCAGATATGCAACCTGAGGTGGCCACGGAGCGAGGCAGGTGCGAGGCGAGGTGGCCATGAGGGGCAGGTGTGAGGAAAAGGAGGTGCATGAGGCATGAGGAGCATGAAACAAGGCAGCCACGAGGCGTGGCATGGCAGCTGCAAGGTGAGGAGGTTGTGGGGCCACACAACCACGAGGCAAGGCAGGACAGCACCAAGTGAGGTGCAGCGAGAGCCACCCCGACAACCAGGGCAGCGCCCGAGGGGTCCCCGCGGCCAGGAGCGCCGCTTGGGAGGACGAGACCCAGGGGAGAGCCGGCGTGAGCAGGAGGCACCGAGGAAGGAAGGGAGGTGGTGTGGGAGAGGAGCGGCCAGGAAGGTGGTGCCGGTGCGGAGCGGGGGCGGCACCCCGGGCTGCCCGGTGGGCGGCGGGTCCGGGGCCGGCCGCGCTGCGCCCCCCGCAGCGAGACGCGAGGAAATCGCCTCTTGATTGCGGAAGTCGGCGGGAAGGGCTCNTGACCAAGGTGAGCGGCCGGAGGAGGGGGGCGGTGCAGGGCGTCCCCGCTCAGGTCGCAGGCGAGCCCGGGGACAGGGGCCGGGGCCGGGGCTGGAGCAGGGATCGGGGCTGGGTCTGAGCCCGGGGTCGCGGCGGGGGTCTCAGCGGCNGGCTGTCTCATCGCTGTCCCCGCTGTCAGCAGGCCTGGCCGGGGCAGGCGGCGGGATGCAGCGCCACCGTGACGGAGCGGCGCGCAGGGGCGCAGAGCCTGCGGCTGCGATGGAGCGCCCCGGGCCGCGCCTGCAACTTCAGCCTCGCCGGGCGCTCCGAGGACGGCGAGGCCGCGGGCTGCCAGCCCGGCCCCGCCGGCAACGGGACCTACGGCTGCACCCTGCGGGGCCTGGAGCCAGGGACGTGGTACCATCTCCGCATCGAGCCGCTCGCCGACGGGGAGGCGCTCAACATCTCCCTGCAGACAGGTACGGGCGCCGCAGGTGCGCCGGCACCGACGCCGGACTTTTCCCTCCCGGCCCCTTGCTTCACCCAGCTCCGAGAGCAGGAGCGCGATGCACTTACAGCTACCGCAAGCGGACAGTGTTCGCTGAAGAGCAGCCCGGAGCCCGAGTTCCCTTGAGCCCGCTGCCAGAAGTAACCACTGCCAAGAGTTAACCCAGCGGGCTTTAAAGGAGAAGGTGCTGTGAGGAGACTAGGTCAAAAGAATGCTTTAAGTAGTAGCCCATAGAATCGTTTGTGCTCATGCAAAGCCATAGTCTTCATAGTTCCTCAGGTGACAGCTTATTTACTGTGTTTAAAATACAATCTATTTCATAGCCCGTAGATCCTTTTCAAGGATAACTTACTCTTTCAGTCCATTTCCATACTTTTATTCTGACTATCGAGAGTTTAAGCGTCAGAAAGTAAGGCTGAAACTTCTTGCTTTCTATCTTTTCCTTGGATATCACCAGTGAGGTGGTATGATGTACAGTTGTGTGCAGAGCACTTACAGTGTCACATCCATAACTGGCTGTAAAAACGTGCCAGGAAAAGCCCCCTTTTGCATTTGTGTGTGCATGTGAACAATTCAGCTGAACAACACAGAGCCAACAGTTGCAGTGACAGAACTGGTCTCTTTTTACCTGTATCAGTGGGGTTTTTTTTAAGATGATGAGATACAATATTTACCAGCCTCTTGGTGGTGGTAGTTCAAGACCCAAAACAAAGATGTCTTAAATGAGGTCCATCATTAAATGCCTCCCTGATTTGCTCCTAAATTGTTAGTTTCAGAGAAGTACTTTGCGCTATTAATACTGAAGATTACAGCAGCCAAATACTTAACAATTACCTGTTCACATACATTGCTTTCTGTCAGAGCCTTTTCCCTGTATTAACCATGCAAATGCACTAAATACTCTCCATTAATTTGCTTTGGTAACTCAAGTTAAAAAAAGTCTAGTGACAAGTCTGCTGGTGTGACAGCTGTAAATTAAGCACAAGTCAGGTCGCTTGGTAAAAATGAAAAATGGTTTCTATGCAGACAGTGATTTAAATCAGTGTTGTGCATCATGCCGACTGTTTTTAGTACTGATGACTTGTAGTGTGAAAATTGAAAGAAGAGATCAACCATTATCAGAATGATGAGAATGAATCACCTTCATTTCTGCATAGTAAAGTGCTTATTGAATACTTGCATAGAAGTGGAGAAAAAGATACCACTGTAGAATGCATTTTGATTAATGCATAATCATATAGCCAGAAGCTTTTGCATGCCATTTATTCATTTTTTAATCACTAAATAGATTTTGCAAGGCTGTAAGATGAAAGTGATTGAAAGCAGCTGATGATTAATCATATTATGTAGCTGACATCAAAGTCTAATTAAAGTTTAAGTTGAAATACTGCAAATTAGCAGACCATAGTTGAAGTGAAGTTTATGTTTGGATTTTAGATAGCAGAGAAATAAGAATAGAAGAACTATGAAGATTTCCTGCAAAAAGAGCTACTCAGATTGCTCCATGCTTTCTTACTTCCCTTGATTCAATCATGAGTTGCTTTGCTTGATGATGTAAAATATACAAAATTCAAAATTTGTCAATTTTGTTTCTAAAGAATGAATAGGGTTTGTTATGCCTGTCAACAGCCCGTGTTGTACTGTCCAGACTTAGCTTTTCAATACAGAATGAGGGAGGATTATTCCTTTCTCTGTTTCCACTAGGGGCAGCATTTTAAACCAATTTTCTGGAAGCTCTTTTTCACCTGTTTCTTGGTAACATGATGTCAGTAGTTTTAGTTTACCATGTACTGAGTCTGAGTGTCCATACGCATGTGTTTCTGGAAATTGTCCTGTGAATATGGACATATAAGCAGTATTTGCAGTCATATTGTAAGCAAAATTCCCACTGATTTCAATGGTAGCAGAACTGAGCTATCATGGGCCATCTAAAACTATGATGTCTGACCTTGGTATTCAGTGAGGTTCCCTTCCTCGGCTCTTTTTCTAAGGAAGATGAGCTAAGCTTCCTTTGAAGGTACTTTCTCCACTGACTATCAAGGAAGGCTAGGTTAAGCCTGGAACCTGAAGTTTAGTTGGTTGAAGTGAGAGGAATTCCATCTAATGTGTTTTAGTTTTGCAAAGTGAGGTTTGAACATCCATATTGTCTTGATACAATAAATGGACGCGGAGAAAGTTTCGGATTTGTTGATATACCTAGTTCAGAAACTAGGTTTTTGCTCATTCAATCCTGTTAAAATTTTCATGTGCCAGTTCTGAGTTCAATTCTCATCAAGTTTCTTATACAAAGTGCTTGAGTAGCTAAATGCATAAAATCCACTTGTTAAATTTTGAGCCTAATCTTTTCTGACTAAGGACTCAAGGTGAAAACAATGAATAATGCATACCACAGTTGCAGTGCTAATATGAAGGCTTGGAGAGAACCAAATCCCTAACTTCATGACCTTTTGAGTATGTAATGTCCCATTAAAACCATAGTCTATGTTTGCAAGTTTGATATTCCAGTAGAATAATTGTGCAGCTCACCAAGGTTGCATAAACTCTCAAGTAACACCAGATTCACCTTTGTGAATCTTTGAGTAGAAAAGCAGCTTCTGTTTCACTTACTGATGCAGAGATGTGAAATCTAATAATGTGTGGAATACTGGTACAATAATCCACATTAGACCACTTAAGTGGACTCTCTTTACTCAAGAAATTTTGATTCATGCATCATCAAAACAACAGGTATATAATCCTGTAGAGCAGAACTAAAATAGGTTGTCCAAAACAATGCACCATACAGTCACATATGCTCTTTATAAACCAGTTATACACAGACATGCAAACACACACAGTGAGGACAGTTGTGCTATTTTGGTAGAATAGGAAAGAAAGAAAAAGCTGATAAAGCCATTTATCAGCTCTGAGCTACAGATAATTTTCCACTGCAAACCTGAGATTGCAGATATTAGTAGGAGCAAGTCTGTATATTTGTTTCATGGTAACATTTACAATTTTTATTTTTTTGCATCTATATATATACCCATGAAACATCATATAAAACTATACACCTAGTCTGCATGCTTGATGTTGTAGAGTCAGGATAGCACATGCACCTGTTGGTCCTTTCATTTATATTCTTTATTATTCTCACTAAAACTATTTCTGTGACAGAGCTGCTCAATGATAAAAAATGTTGTGTCTTTTCTGATTTCAGATAAAATACCTTTTAAGTCCTTAATTCTCCAAGTATCTGCACCAGTGTAACTGTATTTCAGTGAATGACTAGGTCTTTAATTGAAATTTTAGTTAAAAACAGTAGTATATGAATAGATCCTAAATTACAGTTAAATTTCTGAATTGAAATCGAGATTTTAAATGCCAGTCTTAAGAACCGTGAAAAACAACCTGGTTTTTCCCCTGCTTTCAAATGTGTCATCTAAAATAGGCTTATAAATGCCATTTTCAAAATTGTTTTCTACAAAAATATGGCAGTGATATGTTACTGCCTAATCCAAGTCTCCTGTACTGAGAGAACTAATGGGTAAATAAATATTTGTTAGAAAAAACATTAAATATTCAAATGAAACAAAGTTAAAAATTCTACCTTCTAAGACCCAGACTGGTAGAGTGGTTTTTTCATTGTAATATATAACACTGTAAGTGCCAGAAGCATGCCTTGGCCATGTGTTCACTCATGCAAATTTCAAATTATTTGGGACAAATTTGATTATTAGCCATCTGTAGGAACAACATGTGACATAGTTCTAACTATGTGCTGTATAATCCTATCATCCATAATCATGTAATGGTTATGATCATCATTTCAAAAGGCAAAGTATGAGAAGAAAATAAATAACCATGTGTCAAAGATTTTCTGGGTTGCAAAGAAATGGATATTTGTATTTAATAAAGAGGATGGAATCAACCCTCTTTACTTAATCTTCAGAAAAGTCCTTATGAAGTAGGTTATTGTTTTATGAAGAGAGAAAAGTAGGAAAGAAGTGGATAATTTGGTAGGAAGAGTGTTGAAACTGTCAGGAATTCCCCATTGCTCAGTGCTGGACTCTCATCTCCCAGTTATTTTTTTCTCCTGCATAATGCAGGTGTGTTTCTGTGCTTACTGGCTGTATCTGGGAGTCCTGTCGTTGGGGTTGGACATAACCATGTCTGTCATGTCTGTAAATTAGATCTGCAGCAGCTATGCACACAAAGCATATCCTCTTCCCAAAAAGTGAAAATGGAGTTGCAACATAATTCAAACACTGTTAAGTCTTCTGGAAGATGCTTTTGTAGACTAGGGGACATTAATTCATATATTATCAAATGGTATAAAAATATCTGTAGGAAAACATTTTATTTCTGTGATATATCAGTGTTGTATCATTGCCAGCAGAGACTTGTATAACAATGTAAATGGTTTTTTAAGTGTTTGTTTCCATCCAGGGCTCTTTCAGCCCAGGCACTTCCCAATCTCATTGTTCCTTTGTTCTAGCGGATGTACAAAGCACTGAGTGTTTTGTTTTCTGGACCAGATAGATTAGATAAAGTCTGAATTTCTGAACTTCACCTTTTAGGCACGCAACTTTCTTCTTTGCTCATACACCTTAGAAGACAGATTACCCAGGACAGTATAAGTGCTTCTAAAAATGTAGACATCTGTATTATTTGGCAAGTTTGAAAAAAGAAGATTACAATGTTGATTACTTCTGCAGGACTAGAGAATATCCATCCTTATCCTAACTGTTAGAAAGAGGGTTAACTTCTTGACAGTTACCATGACTCTCAGTGTCAGCCAAATTAAAACATATTCAGCTGGCTGTGCTTCTGATCATATATAGTGCTGGAATTTATTTCTGACTCCAAAAGTTTGACCTTTTTGATTAGAACAATTGCCTTCAAGGAACAAGATTATATCCCCAGTATTCACTTTTGCAAACATAATAGTCATTAGTGGCTTAGTATATATTGTAGGTGGAGCTGGTAGTCAAGCCTATTGTTAAGATTTCCTGACACTTTTCATTAAAACCTCCTGTTTCAATTGCTGTAACTGGGCTATTTTAACTATTTGGCCTGAAGTTTTATGTGCTTGATCTTTGACTGGAGTTTTAATATTTTTTTTCTTTTTCAAATTTAAGCAGATTTAATTTGACCTTTAAGAAAGCAGTCAAGAAGAATAGTTCATTTTATTGATTGATTTTGTTAATTTAATTTTCATCTCTTTTTCTGAGGAGTGTGAAAAACATTTCTGTTCAAAGCAAGAATTTGAATTTAAGCAGAGACCTGGATTGAAAGGGACACAGTATTTTTCAGACTCACAGAAATGTTGTGGTTGGAGGGGACCTCTAAAGGTCATCCAGTCCAAGTCCCCTGCTCAAATGGGGCTGCCTGGATCCAGTTGCCCAGGACCATGTCCAGTCAGGTTTTGAATGTCTCAGAAGAAGGAGATGCTTCTTTGACATTCCTAATACACTTGATTGACAAAGCATACTACAAAAATCTGGCACCACTATGTTCTCAGCAGAGCTTTGTAAGAAGCGATTAAACCCTCTACACCATCCAGGCTTTGAGGAAAAAGCAGCTTGAAGAGTCCTAGGCTCTCCTACCACTATATTTGTAGGGTGGGGGTAGGTTTGACTTTGGGCTTTCAGCCCTTACAGTGCATTTCTCAATTACTCTTTCATCTGCTTTGTTCAGGGAACCAAGCAGCAATGACTGCATTGGGAAAATGGTCTTGTTCTTCTGTGTTTAAGGTGCTGTTCATATGGAGACAACAGTTCTCAGTCTGGATGCACCATACACGCCCTGTCTGATGCTAGGCAAGAGTCAAACAGAGTGTACTCTTGTGGAAGGCAGATTCAGTTCGTAAATTGTTAAGAAACCCTTGTTCTTTAACTTCCCAACTTGTGAAGGCTTGATTTTGCTTTGGTTTGGTTTACAATACCTTTTTGATAGCCAATTGCTTAACCTTATTGGGAGACATAAATGTCAATACCTTAGTACATCAACATATATTTCTTTTAATTTGCATGAAGTTTTGTGAGTGATGTAAACCACCTGGAGAATTAAAGCAAGGAGATCGTTTTTGTTTGGTCAGTTTGCCAGTTCTTTAGAGTGTACCATATTTCACAGGTGATTTTGCTTGAGATCTCCTTAATAAACAACATAATGAATGTTGAGAGTTTCTCAGAGAAGTAGTCCCAATATTAGTTCATGAGGGTGTACTGTTTGGGGTTTTTTTTTAATTTATGTGAACAATACTACAACAGAGCAGAAGCATATTCTATCAAAATCTGTTTGAAGTAGTTGAAGCTAATACTAAAATGATTGTTGCCCTTAAAATTGTATACATTCTCATGCCCATTAGTGATAAAGTGTTTAATCATAGTGTTTAGCATGAGTGCTAGGAAATGAAAGCTGCTGCTGCCATTAAAGCTACATTACACTGAGGCACTGAGTGTATGTGTTTGCAGTTTTTTATTGAAGTTGTTACAGTTCTACTATCAGCAGATTTTCAAGCTTGTAATATACATCTACAACGGAAGTGTTTTATTATGTGTGTCTATGTGAGTGTGTGCAAATTACAAAAGTAACATTTCTGAGTTCTGCAGGACTCTTCTAGACAGGTTTCAGTGATGCAGTGTTTATAAATAGAAAGAAAAATTTTGAAAACTACTAGCAGCATCATGATGTTAAAGGGAGAGTTTTGGAAGTATTTTTGTGCTGCTGTGTAAAATTTCAGCCAATCACAACGCAAGAAATGGTTTATGTTTTCTCTTTTTTTTCCAACTACAGATCCCTTGCCACCATCTCGTTTGGAAATTAATAAGGAAAAGACTACACTCACAAGCTTGCAGGTTCAATGGGATCCTTCCTCAGGAAAGGTCGACTTATATAATCTACTATTATTTGATCATGATAATAGAAAAGTACAAGAAGTCTCCATACCAGGAAGAATTTCAAAACCAGAAAATACTTTTTCCAGTCTTATCCCTGGGAGTAAATACCACATTGTTCTCAGTGCAGTTGCTGGAAATAAGACTACCCCTGAACTTCACATAACTGGATATACTGGTAGGACTTTTTTACTGTAGTACATCTGAGTAAAAACACAATATTCTGCAGTTCTGCATTTTGAAGTTAGTAAATGTGTATAATTCCTCTACAGGGCAAATTGTATGTATATTTTTGGAAGCATCTATTGATGATAAATAGAAATAAAACACAAATCTCTGACTAACATAAAGAATTGTTTGCTAAGAATGGAGTTGTGCTGTTACTGTGTATTTGGGATTGGGTTTTCACTAACCCCAAAGAAATCAAACATTACTCTTGTTTCATTTTGTTTCTTCAGACTGTTTTATTTCTTCCTGTTGCGGGGTGCAAAAATTTTAAATCTCACAGGTATTCTTAGAACATAAAAGCACTCCATCTGGCCTGCAGCATAGTCATCCATTTCAGTACCTCCTGTGCCTCAGGCCTGAGAAATTATGATATTAGTGGTGGCTATGCTTTTCTTTTGGTGGAGCATTTGAATAAAGGAGTTTTATTCTAGTGCCTTCTACACTGGTGAAATCAGGCATAGCTGCTGTAATGCTATAATGTTTACCAAAATGTATGCAGGCATCTCTTGCTCTTAGGAGCATGTGCATGATGGTCAAAATGACTAGTGTGAATGCAGACATGGCTAAAAGATTTTTTGTTCTATGAAAAAAGAGTGGGCATCATAAATGTATCACTTTCAGAAGTCCAAAGTCTTACAGAGGCCTGGGTTCAGTTTCCCTGTGGCCAGACTTTGCCCTTTCACTGTTCAGGCAAAATTGTTCATACTCCATCTCATATAACTATTCAGAAGCAAAACTTACCTGTGGAAGTTTGGAGGCAGCAGGTCTTGTATGTTTCGTGGTGGATATATTTTATTCTCTTTCTTACTTTCTTCTTTTAGTCCCTGCTGAAGTCTTAGATTTGACGGTGACTAACGATGACAGCTTAGATGTTTTAAAAGTTAAGTGGAGAAGACCTTCAGGAAACCTCGAATTCTATAATATCACTCTGGCTCATCTTGGATCAGTTAAAGGAGTCAAAACTGTACACCCACCAGTCACTGAGACTTACTTTGACAAGCTAACTCCAGGACGTCTTTATCAGGTTACTGCCCGCACAATCAGTGGTGAACTGTTTACTGATAGGATGGCAACTGGCAGGACATGTAAGTCTTCAACTTCAGTAAGAGCATTGTAACTAATGCTATTTTTGCCTACATTGACCTTGTAGAAAATCATTGTAAGACAAAACAAGATGAAGAGCACAGTACTGTTTCAGGAATACCCCCTCCTGACTTTCTGGCAATAGTTAATCTATCAGCCGAAAGCAGCTCCAGCATATCTTGTAAGCGGGCAGCAATAGTGCATTTTGGACATCGTAGATAATAAGTGAGTGTTACAAAATTGTTGCACACTACTGCACTTCTCACCAGCTTTATTGTCTTGAATTCAACTTAGCATGGTATGTAAAATGAGTTACATTATGGGGAAGTGTGCATGTAGTCAAATTATTAACAGTTTTTTAAGTAATTTTGCAAGGTCTAGTCTTATTCCTCTTTCCAGACACAAATCTACAGACACAAAAAAGTCTCAGCTTTCTTTACTATAAACAGCATGGATTAACAAAGGCATGTGGAAGCCTGGATAGAGCTGGGTTACGAGTTTGTTTTTTTTTTTTCAGAAGTAATAATGTCCTTTCAGGTATCTCTTGTATGAGTTCTGAACCTGAAAAATCCTGGCATAATTCTCCTGCAGCATTACTGGCCACAGAGGTGTGTCATGTTCTCCACACCAGCCTAGCCCAACCAGAAGTTAGATGATAAAAAATGTAAAAGTGGGTAAAGAATGCATACATAAATTGTTAGTAGACTTAGAGCCAAAAAGTAGAAAATGTGTATGTGTGTGAGAGAGCAGAGTATTTATTTTAGAAAATACTTCTCATCTACAACTAAACATCTCATGTGAAAGGCACATCCTTGACATGTCTAGCTGCTATCCCATTCTCAGTGCAGGCTGGAAGAGCCCTGAAAAGTCATGTCCGATAAGTACAAAGGTGGACTGGTTACATGCATGTCTGTTTTGTTTGTCTAACCTACCAAAGTCCTTTAAGATTATCATTTCCATCTAAAAGGAAAGCTTGAGACCCTCGCTTAATGTTACCGATCCTCAGATTTGTGACCTAGACCCAGTGCTTTCAAAGTTGGGGATTAGAAGTCCGATTTCCAAGGATACCAATTGTGTGCAGTTCCTTCCGTTGTCTTTGGCATAGACATCAAGAGTTTTGAAAACAGAGTCACTTGAGCAGAAACTTAGTGGCCTAAGGATAAATTTGTAAATCCAGGCTGTCAGGTCTACAGATACTCTTGGGTTCCCTCTGTAACTCACAGAGAGAGCCAGGGCCCCAAGAACATACTACACATGGCTGTGTATTCAGAGGGTACCTACAGCATCAGAATCTGTTAAGGAATGTTGTGAGAAATATGGATATCTCAGAGAAACTTTGTACCATACCAGGTGTGAGGATGTTCAGCCACCCTGACAAGGCTGAACTTTATCTGTTATGATGCAAGTGCATCTGTGCTTCCTAACAGAACACTGTGTGCTTTCATTCACTCACTTAGCAATTGAAACACATCTTCCGTATTCACTGGCATATGGGGGTTCTAGGTTTGATACTTAGATGCCCATGGGAAGTGAAACTGCTGAGCATTTAGTGGTGCTGGTAGAAAGCATGCAATTCGTACTAGTTACTGAGCAGTTAAATATTAGCTAGGCAAGATAAAACATGAGAGCATGATTCTAGCCTTGTAGTTTACAATTAATACTTGCTGATGGTCTCAGGGCTGCAATGGTGACCTGACTATCTTAATACTAAGCTAGAGGTATCCTGACCTCAGGGTCTTCATCTGTCTTCCAGTCTCTGCTTGGTGTGGTTAATCTTTAGTTACTCTATGAAAATCAGAAAAGCTTCAGTGGTCCAGTGTGACCTGCAGCAGTAGGTTGAGAAGGTTGAGCATGTAAATTCAGGACCCTTGAAGTGCAGGAGAGGATCGAGGGGATGCTTTAATGGACCTCAGTTTTAACCTCGGTGCCTTACAGCTGGGGGTAATTAGGGCATACAGGGTGGAAGAAGCCATCTCTGTGGAAGAAACTTCTTTGTGGAAGAAGCCATCAGACTTTGCATTTCTGCTGCTGAGACCAGAATCTGGCCCATGGCATTGAGGTTCTGAGCTTAGCTGTTAGAAACTGATTGACAGTTCCTAGGAGAACTTAAGTGCAGGAAGCAACAGGGAGGATAACTGAAAAACTGCAAGATACATCCATGAAGTGCACAGGGAAGATTTTGCCTACACTAATAAGAGTTCCCCATTTCTGATGTAAGAAACCTGCAGAAGAAATGAGTGGTTTGTGTGGGGAAGAGTAAAAGTTATCTTTAAAATGAAAGCCAACCTGTGTAACAAGATCGCTCACAATGCTCTAGTTGGTCCAAATACTTGTACAATAGCTATGCTGCAAGCCAGTGGTTTTGCCTGTGTGCAGTTATGTGTCACCAGAAATACTTCAGAATTACTTTCTCACTCTGTTATCCAGTTCCCCAGAATGTTTCAGAGCTGCAGGCCGGTGCTAGCAGCTCACTGAGGTCCCTGCGAGTGACCTGGGTGCCCCCTGCGGGAGACTGGGAGAGGTACCACCTGCTCCTGTGGAACCGCTCAGCCCTGCTGCTCAACACCACCCTGGAGAAAGACACTACTGAGTACCTCATCCGCGACGTGGGCCTCATCCCGGGGAGGGAGTACGGCGTGGACATTGTTGTAGAAAGCGGCGATTTGCAGAGCAAGACTAGTTGCACGGGGAGAACAGGTCAGCATGCTCATCCAGGCAGTGTGAGAGTACAAAATGTTCAAGTGTGCAAAATGAAAGTCTATTTGGGGATCCACAGGTGAATTTCACGTTAATACAGTAAAAAGGAACTCCCTTGTAAGCCACAGAAATGATTGGGTTTAGCAGTTCTGTGGAAACTTTCAGGGTTATTTTTGTGGTAAATGTTTTGTTAGTGAAAGTTTTGGGAACTATATCACCATTCTGTCATGACTGAGGCATTACAATGCATGTACATTTCACTGTTATATTTTGTAGGTAATTGTAGGCACCCTTTAAAGTTCTTGGGGAGAGCAATAGAAGTATTCCTGTATTGTCCATCAGTATGTTTCCTTGCCAGTCTGTGTAAAGAATATCAACAGCGTTAATCAAAGCTGGCTGAGGTGTATGTTAGTGTGGTTGTTCCATAACATCCCAGTTCTTGTTCCTGTGCTCCATAAGGAAATTAGGTTAGTCTGTTCAAGTTAGTCTTTCCAAAGAAAATCCATATACACTAAAGGGACATGAGTGGAATTATTTTGCAGTTTGTTAGTCAAAGCCACATCTGATAGCTTCAAATTTTTAAAAAAATTGCAGTATAATTGGTAGAATTTCTGCTCTATGAATACCAAATAAGTGCAATTCAGAAGACTTGGAGGAGGAATAACAGGCAAGGCTCAAGCCTACACTTTATTTCACTGGAGAATGTGAGATTAGATAAGGCCACTCTATCCTTCCCCTTCCTTGTGCCCACTTTTCCTGCTATACCCTTACCTGTCATTCCACAAGGACTTAATTTCATTAATTTTGCACAACAGAAAGACTAGTAGAAACTACAGAACTGAAACTTTCTCTAAGTTCTAGCAAACTTGATTAGAGAAGGCACATTCTCATCTTTCTTATGTTGACATACATTGTAAATAATTTATGTTTATGGTGTTACTTTTAATTGACTCAGCTAAGTTATTAATAGTTGGACTCAATGATTTGAGAGGTCTTCTCCAACCTAAGTGATTCTATGATTCTATGATAAGGACATGGTCCATTAAATAATACTCAGCAGTGGGTGTATTACAACTGTGTTTGACCCACAGTCAGGTACATAATGTATCTGTTATGAAGCATAAGTATTAGGTCCTCTTGTGGCTTAATTTTCTCTTACATAAACCCACAGTCTTGCAAAGTGAGCTGTATTTCAGTGTTACAGGAAAAAAATCTGATTGGAGACTATTTTATGTAAGAGATGCTTGCTCTGTGTGCACACACACATACACACGTGAACACACAGAGAAATTCACTGATCAAATTCTTTCTTTTATATCACTGTAAGTTTGGAATGTCTCTCAATGTGACTGAGATACAAACCACTGCAAAATCTATGTCACTCTGACCCTATAACTTGCATTCTTGTTTGTTACAGCTTAATTAGTGTAGATCTGTTTTATGGTACAAATGTCTTATATCCCTGTCCAGCACCCAGAGTTTAAGAGGAGGTTCACTGACTTCACTGCATATCCAGTTATACTAGAGTATATATCCTGGTGTAAGTTTAAACCTACTTACAGCCATAATCCATTGCTGAAGTCTGCTGCTACATCCCTTTACTGGAAAAGCAGCACAAATACTAGATTTACGGCTTCCTAGGGAAAGGTAAAGAATCTCCTCTTGATTGCAAATACAGCGTTGCTGTCACATATCTGTCTTACAGAACAGATTTCTAATAGCAGCTTGTATTGTGCCATGTGTGTTCAGGACAAAGTCCTCTTCTCATTGTGATATTTGTGTACCTTTACAGCTCCAGAGCCTGTTCTCCAGCTCCGTGTGAAGCATGCTAATGAATCTTCACTTAGTGTCATGTGGATGACCCCTATTGCAGAATGGGACAGCTATGTGGTTTCCCTGGGAGACAGTGGTCTTGCTATTGTAAAAAAAGGGCTTGCAAAAGAAGCTAAGGAATTCACTTTCACTGACTTGATACCTGGAAGAAAATATACAGCTACCATCACTACCATTAGTGGGACTTTAAGCAACTGGACTTCAGTGGAAGGAAGGACAGGTATCCTCTTGTCTCATCAAGCTGGTTTATTCTTTATTTCTGTTAACTGTTAGTGATTTTCTTTGCTTTGTAGTGAACAGAATTAACGTGGTATCTAAATCTCAAATGTCTTGATATGTTTGTTTCCTTGGTAAAAAAGTTATGTTTCTGAGCCTCTCATTTCTGACTGTCAGTTATCTTGCAGTATTTATTTAAGATTTTGGGGAAATGGATGTGTAAACAAACTGGCAAAACGGTTTTCTGAAATATTATGTCATGTATAATCAATCTACATTAGCACAAGATTCCATATAAGAAGAACAATTTTCACTCTGTATTTTCAGGAAGGTCACTTCCTTGATTCAAAGCATTCATCATCTGGGAAAAAAACAAATGTCACCACACAGGAAAATGTTACTTTAGGGGGAACATTCCGAGGTTGACAGATACAAAACATATGTGACCTTCAAGATGTATTCTGAATTTTTCTGCTCTTCAGATTCCAGAATATGTATCTGCTACAAGGGTGGTTACTGTGTCACAAGGAAAGTCCCATTCCCACCCCCTGCAGTGTGCTAATTTTGTGCACGTGTGCAAGTTTTAAACCATATGTGTTGCTTTGCCTTTCTTGACTTAAGCACTCTCCAGTGCAAGAAAAGTTTTTAAATGTAGCTCTGGTCTGACAGACCACAGGGATAAAAAAGCTGCCAGTGTCTGAATCCAGTCATACCTATGGCTTGATAATGGTTCTTGCTTAAATTTTGTTACTCCTGCCTGATAAGTTACATTTTCATTTCTCTGCTATGTGATTAGGTAGCTGGAGTTTCACTTCAATCTGTCTTATGCCCCTTTGGGAGGCCTATTCAGACATAAAGGTTAGTGTCCCACTTCACTAGTATGAATCAGGCAGGGATAGTGTGTCAACATTACATTCGAAGTGAGTTAAAAAGATGAACATAATTAATTTGAACATAGGTTTTAATAAGCATTCCAAACCTCTTAATCTTCCTTGGAGCAGGACAGCTTACTAAGCTTGAAAAATATTGGTGGAAATATGACAGAAATAGGTCTTACATGCATTGCAGATTGGTAAGCTTCCAGGTGTATAAACTGAAAGTGCATTTAGCACAGAAATGTGGCACTTCAATGTCTTGTTGGAGTTTACTGTGTTATGACAACATTTTAAAACAGGAAGAATTTCTGGTTCAGTTTTTTTATCAACTACTTTTTTTCAGCTATGTGCCTGATTATTGCTAATCCAGTACTATGTGTGCAAAAAGACTGACATAAAACGAGATGAAGAGTGCAGTCACATTTTATAAAGCTGGAATCTTCTTTATTTCAGTTGAGCTTGATCCTGTAAGCAGAAATACTAAGAAATAACTGTATTTCCTTGATTTGACCAAATATTGTCAAATTAAATAGCAAGGGTTTGGAGTAAAATTGTGCAACATACTACATTCCTTTGTTATTTCTTTGTCCTTTTTGGTCTGGCTAAAATCATGAGCTTAGATAGAAGCTCATTTATACTTAGATAAATGTTATGTTTGTTTAACAACTCATCTTTTGATGCTATAAAAGTTGGTATCCTGCAGGTCTTCTGATTTAAAAAGTAGAGCCAAAACCCTCCATCTCAGGTACACCCAAAATTAAGGGTTTAACACAGCATAGGTGACTGTGCCTGAGGTATTCCTTAAATAAGTTTTCCATTTATTAAAGATGGGGAATAGAAGAGGAAAGGGAGAATGAAAGACACAGACTGTATTTGAAATACTTGTCAAAAAACCCCAAGTGATTTCCTAAATTGATGGCTTTTGTTTAATGGTATTTATAAAATGCCATCCCTTCCCATTCCCTGATCTTGAATCATTCTGGTCTGGCTGAGAAAAGCTTGCTAAAGCCTGAAAGACCTTTCTGTGCCTTAGTTAGTTTCCCATAGACCACATCCCAACAGACAGGAAGCAGTCCACAGTTAGATTATTTTTAGTCCTGTTGAGTCTGGCTGCAAATTGGAATGTTCTTTTGATGCACTTCCTCAGTGTGACTAAACTTGGGTTCTTTGGGGGATTCTGTTTTGTTTTGTTTTATTTTGTTTCTCCTCAGTAACATTAAGACAATTTTCTTTTTAGTGCCAGCCCAAGTGACTGATCTGACTGTGGCAAGTCAGGGATCAACCAACAGCTTGTTCACCAACTGGACAAGAGCTCTGGGAGATGTAGACTCATACCAAGTGCTACTGATTCACGAGAATGTTGTCATTAAAAATGAGACTGTTCCCAGTGAAACCAACAGATATCATTTCTATCCTCTGAAACCTGGAGGACTCTATTCAGTTGTTGTCACCACTGTCAGCGGAGGGATATCTTCAAGGCAAACGATTGCAGAGGGAAGAACAGGTAAAAAGGAAAATATTCCACCATGTCTTTTGTTACTTGTTGAAAGCTGAATTTGTTAAAGAGCATGGTCTTGTGATTGTCACTACACTGGGAATCCAGAAATATGGGAATTTCGTCGCTCTTTTTCCTGTATGTGACCTCAGGTGCACTGTGGGTCCAAATTCCTGTAAATATAGCTGTAGGGAGCTAACTGCTCTGCCTACAACAGGAACTCTGTACAGCAGGATCACTCTGTAATAAAGACAAAAATACACCCTGAGGGTAATGTACAGCTGTGGTGGGTTAATCACTTCTTGGAAAGGACTTTCTTGTTCCACTGACTACATAGTGGTGTAGGGTGATTGCTGTACCAACTACCTGCCTAAAGGTGCTGGGATGAATTTGTGTCTCAGCTTCTCATGACCTACTCTTCTTTTCTAGTCCAACATCAAAGAATCTCCACCAGGATTAATTAGTCATTATAAGGCCCTTCTGTACTTTATAGGACAGGATTTACTATTGCATCAAATTCTTTAATTTTAAAGACTTGTGAAAGGTGTAATTACCAGTTTGGATATTTAGATAGAGGAAAAATGAGACAAAACAGTGCAATTTCACCCTTTATGTGAATTTCGCAAAGGCCGGGTATTTTGCAGTTTGTTCCCATTTTCTCCCTGAAAACAACTATTTTCAGGAGGGAAAACAAAAGCAGACCTGAAAAAACAATTGGAGAAGAATAACACTAAAAGGCTTAGAGTGCATAAATATATTTTATAAAATCTGGGAGTTTTGTCTCTGACAGCTGATGACCAACCCCTCTACTGAGGTAAGTCGGTTCAGTGCGTCAGAGTCCAGTGAAAATGTGGCAGTTCATTATGTTTAAGCTCTGCCCCTGTAATAACTCTGAGAGTTTTGTACATGAGTGATGGTAGTTCTGACAACGTGGAGACTTTATGCTCACCTTGAAAAACAAATGGCATCCATGTTTTGGCCACTAGGCGTCAG
Organism: Campylorhamphus procurvoides; assembly: GCA_013396655.1. Lineage (NCBI taxonomy): Eukaryota > Metazoa > Chordata > Aves > Passeriformes > Dendrocolaptidae > Campylorhamphus > Campylorhamphus procurvoides. Next base: position 438,470 of record WBMV01002501.1, read on the forward strand.
AGAACTCCCTGGAAATGAAAAACATTGAGCTATGGGCCTCAACGTCCTGCCAGCCTCTGTAGTTACTGCTGTTACTGAGGAATGGCTATTGAGAGGATAACTCACCTTCTGGGATTTTAGAAGTGCTGGAATCGTGTCACTGAAGACAATTTCCTTCACTGTATTCAAAAAAGCAGATGTATGTTGTTAAGTGGGAGTCAGTGCAGAACTTCTCATGAGTCCCAGACTGTTTATTTTTCAGGGAATAGTATTCCAGGCATTCTCACAACAATAAGAATTGGCTAGTTAAAGCTTTTTTTGTTTTTTCCTCTTTGTTGCGCAGTTCCTTCCAGCGTGACTGGAGTAACGGTAAATAACTCAGGTCGCAGTGACTACCTCAGTGTTTCTTGGCTGCCAGCTGCTGGAGACATAGACAGTTATTTGGTAACTCTCTCTCATGGTGACCAGATTGTTCAGACTCTCACCGTTTCCAAATCCTTCAGTGAATGCTCCTTCAGCAGCCTTACTCCTGGGACACTTTACAATGTGATGATAACCACGAAGAGTGGGAAGTATGAGAATTATTCCTTCAGCCAGGAACGAACAGGTAAAGAGAGGCTCTGAGCAAATCCAGTCACTGTAACCACTTTGTATAGCCACTGTCAATGCTTTATCAATATCTGGCCAATCTGGGATAGATGAGTAGGGGTTGGAGGATCAAACTATAAAATTGCAACCTTATAGACTTAATATTTTTCTTATGCCCCAGTTGCTCCTTTATGTCATATAAAAATACTTTAGCATGAATAGAAGTCACATGTCAGTCCTTCTGAGTGAGCAGAAATCATGTATCAGCTTTGGCTCAATTGTGTTTTCCTACCTTTAAGCCCTGCAGAGCATCTCCCTAGAAAGTTACTCAACCGCTGAAAGAACAGATAGGATAGGCTAACTAGTAAAATGTTAGTAAGGTATCACAATAATGAGTAACATCCATATCAATTGGTTTTGGTAATGTAACACACATATCTGTGGTTTTGGTCATGCAAAGTTCCAGGATATTATAGCAGCAATAGAGAAATCTCATAAAAGGATGACAAGAAAAATGGAAAACTTTGGAAAACTTTCTCAAAGATTGAAGAGACTGAGACTTTACACTTGATAAACCAATAGTATAAAAGAAAGATGATAAGGGGTGTTAAAGTGACAGTGAGTATCAAGTTACTGCAATTTTAGTCTTCTCATAATGTAAGTGAAAATTCAAGGGGTAGCCATGTGAGAACCAAATTTCGGATTAGTGTGAACCTGTGGAACTCAGTACTATAAGCAATTCTGACCAGGTTCCTTAGGACTAAAAACTGGAAAGGCAAACCACTGTCATATGACATAAAGCAGCCTGGAAACTGCAGTTACTATTTAATTGCTTAAATCCACATTGTGGTCTTTTTGCAACTTCCTTACAGAAGTCTGGTGATTACCACAAATACAGTTCACTACTGCAACTCCTGTTACTTCAGAATGTTATTGCTTTATGAATCTTTAACTTTTTTTCTTTCAGTCCCTTCAAGTGTTCAGGGACTTACTGTCAGCAATTCAGCCAGAAGTGACTACTTGAAGGTGTCCTGGTTACATGCATCTGGATATTTTGATAATTATGAAGTGATCATCAGGAACAACAATGATTTTATCCAAACAAAAAGTGTCCCAAAGGATGAAAATGAATGTGTGTTCACTAATCTGGTCCCAGGGAGGCAGTACAGTGTCACAGTCAGCACAAGGAGTGGGAAATACGAAACTAGTGAAAGGGTCTATGGCAGGACAAGTAAGTAAACATCCTGAGATACACCAGGGTGGCTTTTGTTTGTTTGTTTGTTTACCATACCCAGGAACAAAAATCTGGTATGATTTTAACATGGAATGTTGACTGTGTCTCGTTGAATGTGTATCATTCTAAATATGGAAAGCAGTATTTCATTTATGACCAGTGTCTAAGTTACATATAAAAAGTTAAAGAAGGCACTTTTGCTGTGAACATGGAAAGCAAACCTTGAAACATTAAAAACTGAAAAACAGTGGTATAATTTTTCACATAAGCTTAGTATTTACAATTAAATTATGCCAGAATGTACAAACTAGTTTTTTCTGGTTATGGAAATGTATAAGGAAGAAGATAGACTAGACCTCGTTCTACTCAAACTACGCCAAGAACTGGAATTGGAGAGCATGGGATAGGAGTGGTAAGGTGGCTAGTTGTGAGCCAGCAGGGATCTGGATGCAATCTGCCTGTCTTCACCTAGAACTGCATATGAGTTAAGAAACTGTGTTGAGAAAAACTGACTTTATTAACACAGGTGTAGCACTGGGCAGAAATAACTGACCTGTACCTGATAGATGTTGGAAACTGCATCTTGTGGTGCGGCATCACACAGATGGATTGCTTTGGCTCTGCACTAACTCAGGCCTCTGCACCGAATTTTTTGTACATGCAGATTTTACTCAGTTTTTGTTGGCTAGGCAAACTCCCTGCAGGCTCCATTATTATTCATTTATTGTTCTTATGCTGATAGTTTGGGGCCTCTTGTTCTGAAATGGGAACTTCCAGTGTTAGATGGGGTGCAAATCACCCAAGTAAGTGCAATCTACTGCTTTTCCTAGGGAACTAAATAAAAACATTTTAGCTCAGAAACATGGCTTCAGAGCTGTTAGCTTTTTGCTGTGATCTATTAGTAAGTACTGAGAAGTTTCCTATCTTTCTTCTCACCTCTTCAGTGCCAGAGTCAGTGAAGGAACTGACTCTTAGTAACAGGAGCACAGAAGATCTGCAGGTAACTTGGTCAAAGGCTGAGGGGGATGTTGATAAATATGAGATTCAACTGCTCTTCAATGATATGAAGATCTTCCCACCCATTTTCCTTGGGAACACCATTGAGGAGTATTGGTTCACAGCTCTGACTCCAGGACGTCTATACAAAATTCTTGTCTTGACCATCAGTGGAGATGCACAACGTGCTACTTTCATAGAAGGCCTGACAAGTAAGAAATAATGTGGTATTTAAAATGCATAGAGGCTTCTCTAGAATGAAGCTGTGAAAATCAAGGGTGAACCATGATCTTATTTGAGCTCCTGTAACACTGGCTCAAAGACAGCAGATCTCATTGAAAATCACACTAGTACTACAACCAGCTTGATCTGTTGCTTAGTAAATAAATGTCACAGTTACCAGTATTTGATTACTGGCAGATAATCTGATTTGTTGCATGGGAATGCTATTGAGATGTCACATCAGTTTGGGTTTCTGTTATCCACATGCATGCCGGTTGTTTGCTTAGTATCTCTACCTAAACCACTATGTATTTTACACCTCTGTTACCACTGAAATGAATGGGTGAGGTAATAACTGCAAAATGGCTAACTAAGTAAGGATATATAAAGAGCTTGGATTTTTTGAGGTCTTTTATAATATCATTTGGACAAGAAGGAAGTTATCCAAATAAAAGGAGGCAGGAACTTTTTTGTTTATATTTTCTTTACTTTTGCTCCTGTAAAAAAAGAGAATTGCTTTTTTAAAGTAACCTTACACAAATGTCTTCAACTTCACTTGTGTTTACTCATGAATAAAATTACTTGTACGTGTAAATGATCTTTGTCCTTTGAACCATTTGCTATGGTCATTGAAAAGGTGGAAATTAGAAAGTCTGAATCAAACAGAAAATTTGTGAGCAGGTGCCTTTTTGTTCCCTTTTTATTTCCAGTTCCAAGCATGGTCAGAAACATTCATGTGTCACCTAATGGCATGACAAACAGCCTAAAAGTGAGCTGGACTCCTGGAGGTGGAGATGTTGATTCCTATACAGTGACTATATTTCAGCAAAACCATCAGCTTGATTCCCAAAGCGTCTCCAAACATGTTTCTGAGCACACGTTTCACAAGTTGGAAGCTGGGGAACAGTACCGGGTGGTGGTGCAATCTAACAGCGGCACCTTGCACAACAGCTTAGCAGCTTTTGGGAGAACAAGTATGTTTCTTTGCATTATGTCTTCCCAGAAACTGACCCTTATTTAGTAATGTTTATGAATGTATCATTGGGTATGGGGACACCCAGACTCATGAGAAGTTTTTCTCTCAAAGAGCATGAGTCATGACTCTTGCAAACACTTGGGCACAGGTCTGTTAACACCAGTGAGGTGCATCACCTGAGTAGCTTTACCTGGGTGAATGTGCATGGAATTCAAGTTCCCAGCCCAAAGTCTGCCTTCATGGGATGAATGCAGTTCCATCCCTCTCCAGTCCTGTGCCTGTACCCATCTGACACATAAATCTGCTCTATACAGTCAAGTATTGCGTTCTAGATGAGCCCATTGCATGGTCAGTCTCACTCTTCTTCTCCCTCTCTTTCTGATAGTGTATGTATCTATTGCTTCTCTATGCCCAGTTCAGATGTCCCTCATGCTCTGTAACTTCATGTGATTGTATTTCTGTCTGAGAATTATTTGGTTAAACATGTACACAGACATTCCTTTTCCCACAAGTGAACTTGAAAATATATGAAGTTATGTTCTATTAGTTACTTCATTCACATTTATCTATTGAATAGTCTGTATTTGACCTGGTAATGTCCTCTTTTAATTGTTGTTTCCAGTTCCAGCCTCTGTTCAGGAATTATTAGCCCATCATGCTTACAGCAGTCATTCCTTGTTAGTAACCTGGCAGAAAGCTCCTGGTGTAGCTGAAAGATATGACATTCTGCTTTTGACTGAGCAAGGAGTCCTCCTGAGCAACAAATCAGAGCCAGCTACTGCAAAACAGCACAAATTTGAAGATTTATTAGCTGGCAAGAAGTACAAAATACAAGTTTTGACAGTCAGTGGTGGGCTCTTCAGTAAGCGTGCAGAAACTGTTGGCCGAACAGGTAATTAAAACATCTTTCTTTATTTATAGTTCCCCCAGTCAGATATCATTAAATACATGAATCATCTGTATATCTTGATTCTGAAAAGATTCTAGTAAGGAACAAACTCCAGATATATATGCATCATTTTTCTTGATAGGTGCTTAGTATGTGAATCTGAAATTTATTACCATAATAATGTGACCATGTTTCATAATAAGGATATTAAACCAAAGTGCTGAATGCTTTCCTCAGTCTGTTGTGGAACTACCCAAATACTTCATTTTCATCAGATTTTTAATTCACAGTCTTAAGGCTCTTAGAGCAGGATTTCATGTGAATACACACTTCTAAATTCAGAGCCAAGTCTTGCTTGCAGTCTTTACACATTTAAATCTTCCTATAGAAGCTAATGGACGGTTCTGTGTGAGTACAGGCTGGAGAATCAGGCCTGCTGAGAAATAAAAATACTGTATTGGAGAAGATTCAGCAGCATCTCATAAATGCTTTCTCCTTGTTTCTGACAGTTGCTGTTGATATTACATAGCTGTTTGTGGCTTAATTGAAATGTATTCCAGCCATGAGTTGTTACTACTAAAGGTTCAGCTTCGTGGCTAGACTCTTTGGCATTTACTCTTGTATTTGTCTTTCTTTTCAGTTCCAGCAGCTGTTACAGATCTGAAAGTCACAGAGAACACCACTGATCGACTGTCTTTCAGCTGGACCACCTCGCAAGGGGAGCTTGATTCATATGACATCTTCCTGTACAACCCAGACAAGTCCCTTCATGACAGGATTTCAGGAGAGCAGCACCTCCAGCAGTGTTCATTCCAGAACCTGCGTCAGGGCAGGGTGTATCGAATGGTGATTGTTACCCACAGTGGAGACCTCACTAATGAGTCATACATCTTTGGAAGAACAGGCAAGAACATCTAAGAAAACCACCAGTCTCCAGCATGGTGCCCACGGGGAACACCAGTGAGCTGGTTTGAGTCTGATGCTCATCTTAGATTAAAGGAATTACTAGAAATATCAAAATTGGTTCTAATATGTAAAAAGCATTAGATAAATAAAAACATAAATTCTGACTTAATGTGCTTACAGCAGGAAAATGAAGGGAAAATGAAAGCAAAAATTAAGGAAAAAAATTTTACAATAGTTCCCAGGAACTCAGGCCAGGAGAAGGGCATCCCAATGTATGCTACTTAAGCTTAGAAGGAAAATTACTGTCTCCCATCCTAAAAGCAATATTGGTCTATGAGTGGAAAAGGCAAAGCAAGTAGGGTTAATGGGGTAGACAACTTACCAATGAAAAAATTTTTCCCCATGGGGAGATCTGGCTGCAGTTCTGTTTTTTCAGCCACATGTGGGAAGCAGTTTTTTGAGCAGGTCTAGAAGCTTTGACACTCTGTGAAACCTTCCTTTATTCTTCTGTGGCGCCATATAGTAACCCCTCTGTAAGACTGTGTCTGCACAGCGGTGCACTTTGTTCAGCTACCTCAGAACTGGATGTTTCTGAACACTGACTGGGAAAAAACTGCTCAATACTTGCAAGACTATCCATTATAAACATTTCAACCTCTCTTGAGAACAGGAGCCGTTCAAAATAAGAAAGGAAGCTACTGTGATAGGCCTCATGGTGTTTTATGGCTTTTTGGCCAGCTGTGGCAGCTGTCTAGTTTATTACATGACAGTCATTACAGGATAAGTGTAAGGTTTGGTTCCTTCTTCTCACCCTAAGGGTGTTCTACATAAAGTAATACTCATTCCTGGGTTTTTTTCAGTACCAGCCCCAGTTGTTGGTCTCAAGGCATCCAACCGAAACATGACAGACAGTCTGTGGTTCACCTGGGGTCCAGCAGCAGGAGATGTTGACTTCTATGAGCTAAATCTTTACAACCCAAATGGGACACAGAAAGAAACTCAGCAGGAGAAAGACCTGAAAGAGTGGCATTTCCAGGGACTCATTCCTGGCAGAAAGTACACTTTGGTTGTGGTGACTCACAGTGGTGACCTGACAAACACAGCAAATGCTGAAGGAAGAACAGGTATGGGATGTTTTTTTAGTCCCATTTGTCTGAATTCATATCAGTTCACAACTGTGCAACAGACTTATTCTGAGGAACAATTTATTATAAGAGTCATTGAAGGTGAAAAGATAAAGGATAATCTTAAGTGCATTAAACCGAGGGAGTGTGAAAGAAAAACAGTCAGCACTGGTTTTCTTCAAAAGGTTTGGGAATATGTAATATCCATGAAAGTCACTATCATCAGCACAGGTGCAGTAACTGGCTGTATACACTGGATAATACAAATTACTTTGTGATGCATGAAGAAAGTAGCATGTTTTTTCTTATTTGTATTGTGTAAAAATTTGCTAAGAATCTCTGTTTTTCTTTTTCCTCCTCTTTCTGTGTAGCACCCAGTCCTCCTAACACTGTATCATTTACTGATGTTGCAAACACTTCCTTATCAATCACTTGGCTGGGTCCCCCTGAGTGGACAGACTATGATGATTTTGAGTTGCAGTGGCTTCCAAAGGATCCCCTCACGATATTCAATCCCTACAGCAGCAGCAAATCTAAAGTACGCATCATCTATGGCCTGCGACCAGGGAGACTCTACGAGTTCAGCGTTAGAACCGTCAGTGGCGGCAGCTGGAAGACATACAGTCAGTCACAGTCTGCAAGCGTGAGAACAAGTAAGCAACAATTGCCATTGCACCCTAACATTTAGCTGGAGAAGATGCAAAGCTGTTAAATATTACCAATTTGTCACATGGTCAGTAATTTCCATTAATTAGTTCATGAATGACAGTGATTAATTCAGCTAGATTCTAAGCCCTTGATGTGTGCAAGGTCAACTGTTTAAAGATTGAAAATGGACATACATTTACAATCCTCGCATCCAGAGTGGGACTGTTTGGTTGCCTGTATCAATCGGTTTCAGGGGTAAAATAAGGCTGAATATGCTAACTTCTCTGGCAGTAGTCTATTGAAAGAATCAAAGTGTGACTGAATGATAGGAAGGATGAATGAAACTGTGTTATAAGAGTTTTGAAACTGGAATCAGAGTGTTTCAGTGCTCTGTGTTTCCGTCCACATCTGTGGATCTGTATCATCTATAGCAACCTCAGTAACAAGCTGATTTGAAAAAGTGACCTGGAATTGTAAAAATAACTGAGCCTTGGCAAATCCTCATGTCATTTGGGGTGGAATTCAGAGCTCTCAATTGACATCTGTATTTAGTAAGCTGTGTGGCTCTTTAGATTTGATTCAGCATATTAATTAAAATTTCACCTTTATTTAATCATGTATATGTAATGTCAGTCATCTGAAAGTGAAATCCTATTTTTGTTACATGGCACATGTTATGAATGGTGCTCTCATGTTACATGGATGAAGCATACGTCTGTGGTATGTTTTAGTAATACGGACACACCACATTCCACCTGGGAAACCAGATCAGTCATGAGATGCCAGTATCAGTATCGACTGATACTGATGACCACATGTAACCTCCAAATAAGATGTAACAGTGTTCTGGAAATCCATTGCTTTGCACTATTGCTGTTCTTATTAAGATTTCAATAAGTAAGTTTTCTTCGCTTGTTTTCACAATTAATTATTGAAGCTTCACAAACCTGATGGGGCTTATGTCACTAGATCTGTTTTCAGATGGCTAAAATGAGTTAGACAGACTTGCATAATAATCAGACAACACACATTTTCAGGAGAGGTGGGAATTCTGACTCCCAGCCCTCTGCTCTTATCTAATAGTTGATTCAGAATCTAGGAGTTGTAGTGTGAGCAGAGAATGTATGATGCCTGTCGCTTTTCCCACTGAGCTTCAACTTCTCATCATTTCTCTAGAACCAGACAAGATACAAAGTCTTCATTGTCGGCCCCAAACCTCTACTGCCATTGCATGTTCCTGGACTCCTCCTGATTCTGACTTTGATGGGTATAGTGTTGAGTGCAAAAAAATGGACACTCGTGAAGTGGAATTTTCTAAAAGGATAGAAAAAGACAAATCTCTGCTTAATATCATGACCCTTGTTCCCCACAAACGATACCTGGTGTCCATCAAGGTGCATTCTGCAGACATGACGAGTGAAGTAGTTGAAGACAGCACCATCACAATGATCGATCGTAAGTAGAATTCAGAGTTGCCCTGAAGAGAGGCAGTGAGCAGCAATAAGCAGTTGCTTGTGTTGGTTAGACAGCAAAAGGAGTTCTGAACTCCACAATTGCCAAAGTGTGGCACTTGTAATCCAGTGGTCAGAGTAGATTTTTGGTCCCTGCTATGACAGACAATGCAGGATTTTGACTACATTTCTTCTCATTACATTGCCAGACCCAATTATTTGGCTCATTCATGAAATATAGCCTAGAAAACATAAACAATTATTCCAGCACCCTGTTCTCATCATCACACACCTTTAGTTGTCTTCACAGTTGTTGCTTGGCTTCCTGGCTGTTTCCTCTCACGGGTGGAAGCTGTCCTCAGCACAAATATGCAGCAGTAAGGACATTGGATTGTGGTACTGCATTCTCTTTAGGTTTCTATACTCTCTTCTGATGTGCTACTTTATAAAATCACCTGTGGAATTTTACCTGAGGGAGGATCACAGATTTCCATAGCATATGCTTTGAACCAGCTTCTTCAGTTTCTCCACCCCTAGACTGCTGAGTAGAGAGCAGCAGTAGCATCTGCTGGTGCCTCCGCACTGCCAGGCATCACCTTGATCAACAGCCTGCCATCGCTGACCCTAGAAATGCTGCAGTTTTTGCAGTACCTTAGGATTCAGTGGCACAGGACAATGCAAAGGCTTGAACCGTTCTAGGGCTAAACTTCTCAAAAATTACAGGATGGCCAGGAATGCTGTGTCTGGATGACTCTGGCTGTTCCTCTGGAAAAGCAAGCAGGAATGTAGGTGCTTAAAATAGGTAAATTCCTGTAGTGAGTGTGCTAAGTGGCCTCCAAACACCTGTCTTAAACCTGTGTCTTTTTTAGTAGCTGTAATTTCTGATTTCATAGACTTAACAAGACTTTAATGCATTGTCATGGGAGCTTCTGCAGGAATTCCCACTGAATGTGACAGGATCTGTCACTGTTATTATGGTGAACTCACTGCTGGCTTGTTTCATGTTTTGGCAGTTTCCCTGTGGGAGGTGAAGACACTTTCTTGATTGCAAAGAAAATAGAATCAGACACTTGGGTCCAGGCAGCTGTGATTTATTACAAATTGCATTTCCCTTACTAGGTCTAGGTCACAGCAAGTACATAGGTAATGTTTTCTCTCTAATTTTTTTTTTTATTTTTTTATTTATTTTGATTACTCAGGTCCACCTCAGCCACCTCCAGACATACGAGTGAACAAAAGAGAGGTGCTGATTACCAAATCCTCAATCAAGTTTACTTTTAACTGCAGCTGGTTTAGTGATACTAATGGAGCTGTGAAGTACTTTACTGTGGTTGTGAGAGAGGCTGATGGTAAGTGCCATGGTTTAGTACTATTCTGTCTATAGCTTGTAGGAGTTATATGGAGAGGTACATCACCATCACTGCACAGCAAAGGGGCGTCTCCTCATCTCGTGTTTGAGTGTCATACGGGTTTTGTATCTATACTTCCTCCCTGGCCTTGGCATGCAGGGACTCAGTCCTGTCCACAGAGAGTCAGTAGCAACTGCAGAGTGCAGACAGAAGGAGTGGTTAGGTTCTGTACTCAAGGTTACATTCTCAGTATGTTCACACAATTTCCAGTCAGAGACTTACGCTGAATGCCATTGGCAGTAAACAGAGAAGAAACTGCCTTGCTGTGCACAGATCTCAAAAGGTAGTTTAAATGTTGTGGGAACACTAAGGCAGCTCTTTTGGAGAGTCTTAGCAAGTCATGCAGTGAAGTCAAAGGTCTGCCAAGTGATGTTTGCTTACTGAAGAAAATTGTTTTGCATGCAGCACTGTAAAACAGAACAGAAATTGTCCTTGTGGCATGCATGTAAACATTCCTTTCTACAGTTGACCTATATGTGACAAATCAGATGCATGTCTCAACAACCAATACCTCAGGTTTAGAAATGGCTTCATTTACTGGCATATTTTGTGACCTTTATGAAAGTTTCTTAATCTCACTGTCCATCAGCCCTTAGAAAAAAAAGCAGAGATGGTATTTCCACTGTTTGCTCTGTCATGTTTGTGCAGACTGTAAAACAATTTGAGAAGGGGACTGCTCATTGGCAGGGCTTTGCCTACCAGAGTCTTTTACCCATTATTGTGTAGGGGACCCCTGTCATTTGCTATTGTAATTTTGCTATATATACTGTAGACTTGTCAGTGTGTGGATTTTTTTTACTTGCTTTTTAAAATAGCTGGTTATAGGATCCAGGAATCTGGATTACAGAAACTCCCAACAAGAGCACAGGAGAAAATGGCATAGCATTGAATTCGACCTGTGTATGTCTATTGCAGCATTGTATCTGGAAAAGTAACACTGAGGTCTTGCGAGGAAATCTGCCTAAAGAAATAACAGAAAGTTTGGTACTAGAAACAAGGTACCCTCGTCACTGTAGTTTTGCATTCACGAGGCAGTCTCCAAGAAACAGAAAACTGCGTAAGAATATCTGTCAAAAGTTTGAGCCTATAAACTGCATTGCATTAATGGCTGTGGCATCTGAACCTTCTGTCTTTCTCTGCACATGATGCAGGTAGTGAAGGACCAAAGCCTGATGAGCAGCACCCATTACCTTCCTACCTGGAGTACAAACACAACGACTCTATACGCATCTACCAGACAAATTATTTTGCCAGTAGATGTGCTGAAAATCCTGACAGTGACTATAAAAGCTTTGACATTAAGCTTGGAGGAGAAATGGAAAATCTGGGAGGAAAGTGTGATCCAGATCACCAAAAATTCTGCGATGGACCTCTAAAGCCTCGAACTGCTTATAGGTTAGACTTATGTTGGTAGTCGTGCTCTGTTGCATTATTAGGCATGGTGCTGGTCCGGGTGCCTGGTCCACTTGAGCTTCTGTAGATTAGTAACTGGGTTGTACAGTGTTTGTGTTTCACTGCAGATTTATAAAAGCTTTATCCATGCCCCTATTCCATAGGTAAGAACCAGTCTTTCACAAGTATGGGAATGATATGATTAATTATATACAAAACTCTGTTCAGTGAATAGGTTTATTTATTTGCCTCAGCTTGATGGGAAGCTCTCCTGTAGCTGCTAAATATTCCTTTGGCTTAAGACCATCAGCTAAATCAGAAGGGTACTTAACCGGAGAAGGCAGGCACACTTCACTTAGTCTGTTCAGCAGCACTACACCACACCACTGCTTTGGAACACTCTAGAAAAACCTGGAAGTTATTCTGTAGCGCCATCCCCAGGCTCCAGAGCTAGGCCTGGCTTAGCTGTAGGGTGTAAAAGAGGGTGATGGCCAAGACCAGGCTCAGCAGTTGCTCAGGCTGCAAGACCAAATGTGAGCTCCAGAGTTGGCTCGGCCATGCCACTCCTGCAGGCAAATACTCTGCCAGGTCTGCAGTCTTCTCACTGTAGAAACACATGGACAGAAGGCACATGCCAAGGAGTGCACATCATGCCTTTCAGCTTCTTCATCATCAAGACTGCTCTACCCTACTATAGTCTGCTCTCATTAGGACATATTTCCCAGAAATTCACTTTGGGAAATAACCATATTACCAGAACCATGAGGACTATAGCATTTCTTCATTAGCACAGCCATGCCCAGCCAAGTGAAGGGAAAGTGTCCCTGCTGAGAAGCGTTTCTGAGTCCTCTCCCTTCTACTAGTCCTGCTTCAGGCATGGGCTGGCTGTGTGTTCCAGAAGCCAGAGCCCCATCTGTTACCTCTGCCAGGGCTCCCCAGTATGTAACTCAGGGATCAGTATGGTTAATTAAGTAGAATACTGATTAATTAGTGTTTAACTCAGGTGCCTGTATTAAGAAATGTCCATGGTCAGTGGAAAGGTTTTGATTAAGGGGCAAATGAGTTCTTACTTTTCTCCTATTGGTTCTGAATATCTGATGATAACTGTAACCATACTGCTCTTTTAGGATCAGCATACGTGCTTTTACCCAGCTTTTCAGTGAAGACCCGAAGGAACTCCCTAAACCACTCTTTGCAGACACCTTCTTCTCTTTACCCATCACTACAGAGGCAGGTTCGTTTCAGGCTTGTTATCAGTAACAGTACCATGTGATTATATATTGTGCCTAAGAATGCTCTGGTATCTAGAACTCCTTGTAAAGAGTGGAACAAAAACAGATTGCTGTGCATGTCCTGAAGGCTGCTCTGAGATGAGGCTGGAGCCATGGCTTATCTGGCTTTAGTTGAAAATTCAGAGGACTGCTTGAAAGAACTGCTGACAGTAGAGAAAAGGATGAATGCTCAGTGAAACTACCACCAAGAAAGCTTCAAATTGCAAGAAAACCAAACTCCTATATAATGGATTTATGCTTTTTTTTTACCATGTTTGGGAATGAAAAGTTTTGTGTAATGTTTGGAAAAAATAAGAACAAAAATTCAAGGCCAGGTTTAACTAAGTGTTTAAGTGCCTTATACTTCCTTCTATTTAGCCATTTTCTGTTGCTGATAATAACAGATCCCTTGAGAGTTACTGATTCTCTGAGTCCTCTGATCCTTTCCTTGAGATACATAAGTGCAATGTTTTGTTTCTAGAGCCTCTGTTTGGAGTTATTGAAGGTGTGAGTGCTGGCTTGTTTCTGATTGTGATGTTGGTGGCTGTTACTGCTTTATTTGTCTGCAGACAAAAGGTTGGGTAAGTTGACTCCTTTTATCAGTCTCTCTTATTGAAGTCATGTCAATTTATATTTAGTAAGTATTACAATATATAAAGTGTAACTGAAATTGGAGGAAGGCACAGAACTATTCAATAGAAAAAATCTGTGTCCCCCAGCATCTGTACACAGTAAGTATAAAATTAATGACTTACATATTAAGAAATCTCTGTATTTTTGATTCAAATGATGTCATGATTATGTCATAGAAGATTCTTGTAACTTAGTTTTCAATAGGAGACTTGAATATATCTGAAATACCGGTTTATCTTTCAAACTGAATATCTTTTATCAAAAAGTGCAATGTTTCAAATTAATTACACCTGCATTGCAGATGGAAAGCTATTGAAAGTGTTTATTTAGATTTTATCATTTCAATTCAAAAATATTGAGATATGGCATTACCTCAGTGTCCAAAAGATTCTTTCAAACTTTACTTCTCATTTTTTGTCAATTACAGTTGTATATTACATTGTAGATGGATTTTTAATAGTGAACTCTAAATAGTTCATGTCTTAAAATGTGTTTTTAAAAGTGAAATACTCTATCTCAACTTTGAAAAAAGCTTTTTCCATTTAAACCATTTTGCATGATAGAGAGATGTGAAATTCCTTGTGGTTTCTGAAATTTAAGAAAAACCTTAACATTTCCATTGCAAGAGAAATACTGAAAGTCTAAAATTCAGTTCTTTTACTGGTACAAAATTAAGTCTATATTTTTTTGAATTTGCTTTTCTTGTGCCAGACTTTCAGATTGAAATAAAACTGTTTTCTGACTAGTCATAGCTTTTAGCCAAAACTGATAAACTTCATATAGAATGTGGTTTCTTGTTGTAAGTTATGTAGCCAGCAAGATGACAATTATACCAGTATGGTTTTCCCACATCATACATAAAGAGAAAGTGTTCTCTAAATGTCTTGAGGAGATGGCAGCAAAAGGATGAAAGGCATCACTTTCTCTATGGAGTAAGTACCACTTCCATGGCTTTCCCAAAGCCTGCTGTGGTTCTGCCATTTACTCCTCTTACGAACCTGGGCACCTGCTGTCCTGAGCTGCAGAGTGCATGTGGTGGAAGCTGTAGACCTTTTATAGTTCTGCAAATCTCCCTACATGTTCCTCTCTGTATGTAGAGAATCAACTAATTCAGGGCCTATCTTAGTGTAGGACACCCTCCTTAATGGTAGACTGGGCTGTGAGTGTTTCAGAAAAAGAAAAGTCTTACTGCCTGTGCCATGCACACACTCCACATGACTGTTCCCATGCTAAAGTACAAGAAAACTCTGTGCCCCAGCTAAGAGCAATGTCACATGATCAGAGCCACAAATCAAAACATACTTTCTTAAATCCCTTTTTTTGAATTTACTGTTTTCCAATGTAAGTTATGCTTTTACCAGCTCTTACCAGTATCAGAACAGATAAAACAGAATACCTTCCTTTTTATTCCAGCAATGGCCATGAGAGACCTACAGCAAGGCTGAGCATTCGCAGGGATAGGCCACTGTCCGTCCATCTGAACTTGGGGCAGAAGGGGTAAAGTCAAAAGTTGTTTTTTTTCAACCTGGCATCATGGTTGAACAGATCCATCTGGTCACTCACTGATGTAGTGTTTCTTTTTCTTTTTAAATCATTTTCTAGGAACCGGAAAACTTCCAGGTAAAAAGAAAAAAGTAATACCTAAAAAAGCTTCTTGGTAACCAACTGGATAAATTATGACTGTGATTCATCCTGTGATTTTCTTCCTCCTGTTGAATATTTTAGTCCGATCAAAGTCAGTCATTTTGAAGCACACTTCACCAAACTTCAAGCAGACTCCAACTACCTTCTGTCCAAGGAGTATGAGGTGGGATCCTAACCTAGGCAAAGGACTTGCTTTATGAGAGGGTGGGCTGGCTGAATCAACAGATTAATGCATCAGAAAGGTCTGCATTTGTTTGTCTTATTAACACAAATCCAAATAAGTTGGAGCATTTTAGCTGAACTCCACTTGTCCAAGTGCAGAAAGCAGCTCTTCATTTGACATAGCATCTTCTGGTTGGCAGCTTTTGCCTGATACTTACCTGGCTGAGATCAGATTTTTATGGCAACATCTTTGTGATTAAGCATAGAAAGTACCTCCCAGCCGTGTACTTCATCTAAAACAGTATGATTAGCTATGTAATTTCAGTTTATTTTTAAAACAAAACATCCATGGCCTTTGAGAGCTAATAAGCACTGTTTCCCCCTGTGTTGTCATGTCCTTTAGTTATTTTCACCTCACGTTTTATTCTTTTTTTTTTTTTTTTCAGGATTTGAAAGATGTGGGTCGCAGTCAGACATGTGACATAGCACTTCTGCCAGAGAACAGAGGGAAAAATCGATACAATAATATATTGCCCTGTGAGTTTTAGGTTTGGTTGTGTAATATTGCATCACACCAGCTATTTTTCACTTCATTTCAGCAAGTCTAGTGGAAAAGAGAGTGCAGCCAATCCCTTCCCTTCTTCCTGTCAGAGATGGAGTATCTCTGCCAGCTCAGATTTTGGTGCTTGGAGGCAGATAATGCATGGCCCTGAATGGCTTCACACAGACCAGCAATTCAGTTTCACACTAGAGGTATAATGACTAGTATTCAATCCAAGGAGAAAAAGCTCCAGCTATTAGGCGCCTTCAGTCACTGCTATTAACAAGGATAGTAGAAGTATCGGTAGGGTTGTTTACATATGGGGTATCATCCATTCAGCACTCTTTGATAGCCTTACCAAATCACTGTTCTTCCAAATACATAGCAAACCTACAATGCAATGTAGAGCTAGTGTGATTCTGCATAGTAAGACATGTATGTGAGGTTAACCCTGTTCTCCCAAGGCAAAACATAGATCTGTCACTGAGAGTTCCCCTTTAATCTCCCACCTGGCACTTTTAGAGGTAAATCATTGAGGAGGAACACCGCATGACTCACTGCTCCACATCCCCACTAATGGCTGTGGTACGTGCTTGCAGCATAGCCTCACAGCATCTCCTGTGTTCTGCCTGCCATGCCAGACTGGGCAGCATGCCTGCAGAGTACAAAAAATGATGACACCTGACTGAGATCCAAGGTGGCACTATCTCATGAATCAGTGACTTGGTGGCTTAGGCACTCTATTTCTGTACAGAAGGCTCTTTACCTAGGGAAGATGTTTGGCCTACTCAGCATGTTAGCTCGGAAGACCAAGGACAGAGCTGGGCACTGCTTTCCAGTACAGCACACTGTTGTTAGGATCAAAAGGGGATGCAATTGTGGCCCTTTTGTTGTCATAACAAATCCTGTGCAGCTCAGCAGAGGAAATTTGGGATATTTACTGCTTCCTTCTCACCCAGCTATCTCCTAGTCTTTGGAACACTCCACAGCACTCATGAATGAAAGAGGCAGTAAAAACATAAACAGTTATTCCCTATAAATTAGCTCTTCATATAAAACCTTGTAAGAGTGCTGCCAGCCCTTTCACAAATGCATTTTGCTAAGTGAGAGAGGACTGAAAATCAAGATCTAGTCCTAAGCCACTTGTAATCAATTTCTTTCTAGATGATACATCAAGAGTGAAGCTTTCCAATGTGGATGATGACCCTTGCTCAGACTACATTAATGCAAGCTACATACCGGTAAGTGACTCAAGGTTGGTGTGTTGCAATTCTCCCTCCAGTGGTAATTTGTCCTTCATCTAAAACTGAATATAAAGCTTGATGGTTAAGGCTCCTCTCCCCCTTCATTGATTCTCTTGAGCTAAAAATCTGAGGACTTATTTTGTAGGTATGCTGAGAGACTGTGTTTGGCTGCCATTAAATTAACTGTGATTGATTTACCCAGCACGAAAAGACTTTCTTGGATTGCCGTAGTTACGGAAAATAGCAAGTCTAATTGGCCAAGGACACATTTTTAAAGGTCGCTGATTTTATACAGTGTCCACAACATCTGTAGCTATCACTGCAGGTGGCATCCTCCTTGTGGAGCTGTAGCTCATCCTGACAGCATTGGCACCCTTGCAGAGTGATGAAACCGGCTGAAATTAAAATAATGCCCTTTGCTAAAGAGTAATGATTGATCATAGCAGTGGCTTCAGTGATCCAGATTTCAAGCCAGAACTCAGCTAATTTATTAAAAATGGTAAATAAAACAAAAGCTCCTTGCAGTTTCAAAATTGCTTGAGACTGTGCTGAACACAACAGAACAGTGAGAAGCTTTGACTGCCACAAAAGGAACAGTATTTAGATATACTGCCACAGTCTCTTCCTTCTCTCTTCCAATCAGTCTTTTGCTTTCAGGTCCAAGGCAACAATTTAGCTCTCAAAACTATTGTCACAGAAAGAGCATTGTTCCTTCAGAGCCCTGGCTGCAACCCCATGGCTTGTTGACTTGTTAGAAGATATTTTTTCTGCCTTTTTGGAAAACTAATGGAGTTCTCTTTATTTGCAGGGCAATAATTTCCGTAGGGAGTACATAGCAACTCAGGGCCCTTTGCCTGGCACCAAAGATGAGTTCTGGAAGATGGCATGGGAGCAAAATGTTCACAATATTGTCATGGTAACCCAGTGTGTTGAGAAGGGCCGGGTGAGCAGTGATTCTTTATTATTAATTGCTGTTTTAGCATCTATTAAAAGTTTTTGCTTATTACTTGCATTACACTAATGCTAAAAAGGGCCCAGTTAAGGAGAATATGCATTAAGAGATAAGAGGTGTAATATAAAGACTGGAAACAGATTAAGGCTGTGACATGAGAATGCAGAGACCATTCCAAGATCATGCAGCATGTCAAAGTTAGAGTTAGGAACAGAGCTCATTGGTCCTGGTCTCTAATCCAGGACCTTGTTCACTAGTACTACTACAATTCCCTTAAGCATGCAGGACAACCCCCAACAAAAAGTGCTTCTTGATGACAACTCAGATCAACTTCTACTTTGAATATAAACTCTGGAGAGCAAATGTTGATCAGTAAATAGATCAAATTATCTCTATATGTAAGCCCTGTTGCAGTTAGCAAAAAGACCGCTCATGCCTTTAATGCTCTGAGTGCAAGTGTAGCATACTGCCCAGGTATGACCACGTCCTGCGTCCTGCAGGGGCTAGGTCTGTAAGAAGATTAAACAAACTTGAAGTAATGATCATCTAGTGGCACACATGGGGTCAGTTCCTTTCAGTTTACTATTTTTTCCTGAGGAGAGGGCGAAAGACAATGCAGAATAGAATCTGTGTTTTTCTGTATCTCACTGGCTCCTGTAAGTGGGACCTTGCAGTCATATCGCAGCAAGAGGTGAGGAACCAGGCACTGAAAGTGAGCTCTCATTCAAGCAGAGATCTGAGAAGAGTTGATGCAAAAAATGTGCCCCAGAAGAAGGCATCTGTGAAGTGCTTCCCATTCACCCCATCACAAACATCAGTTATGAGAACTTCCACTTCCTGCCCCCGTGCTAGCCCATTCCTGTCCAAGGCCCTGTTTGTTGACATGGTATCTCTTTCTGAATTCTGCTGCTGCCTTTCCTCCTTCATGCTCAGGCACAGGAGGTCTGAAGTCTGCTTCTGCCAGTGCTGGACAGAGGCATTGTTTACAGCTGTTTCTAATGCTAAATCTGTTTTTGTGCCCCTGCAGGTAAAATGTGATCACTACTGGCCCCTCGATCAGGATTCATTGTACTATGGAGACCTGATTGTTGAGATGCTGTCTGAATCAGTGCTCCCAGAATGGACAATACGAGAGTTTAAAATCTGCAGTGTATGTTTGCATTCTTTTTTTTCCCTATTGAATTGTCTTAAAACACCTGCAAGGCTATATTAGGAAGGCTAAATTTCATCTGCTGTTGCACAATTGCATCATGCCCAGCTCACCTCTTCATAGCATTTGTTCTGAAGATGCATGTTATATGTGTCCCTTCCTCTTTTGTCCTGATGGCCCACACTTTTGAATCCCAACAGGAAGAGCAGCTTGACTCAACAAGGCTCATTCGTCACTTCCACTACACTGTATGGCCAGATCATGGTGTGCCAGAGACTACCCAGTCCCTGATTCAATTTGTCAGAACTGTAAGAGATTATATCAACAGGACCCCAGACACAGGACCAACTATTGTACACTGCAGGTACGTGCAACAGCAAAAGGTCAGTGGCACAGAGCTCTTGTGCAATCCCTCATGAAGATCCAAATGTTCATCACTGTTAGACCATGGGCAGCCATAGAACCTGAGAGAGAGCTTATTGGCTCAAGTCTCCAAATACATCAGAGTATAGTGTATGCACATGCAAGGCACGTGCACTCACTCACAGCCTCACCTTGGAGGTGCCTTGAAAACGATTCTTAGGAAACTACCATGTCTCTGTGGCACTACTGGAGAGCACTAAAGGTGCCAGCAGCTGACACTGCTCATAAGCTTTTGCATTCTTAAATTGCCCATGTGCTTGCTGCTCTTGTGGTCCAACATTTGAATCACAAAAGGGTGTTCTAAAAAGGTAAGATATACCTGAGGTGAATTTGACTATGTATGGATGTTGAGACTAGCTGACAGATCCATCCTTTCCCCCATTCTGACAGACTCCCTCTCTTTACTGCCTTTTCATGCTCTTCTGCTCTTTTGTCATCTCTGGCACTCATAGGGCTGCAATTTTTCCTCTGATCTGTGGCCCACCCCTACACACATATACAAAAAAGAGAAAACTGGATTGCCTAATCTGTAATCCACTGGCCAGTTGCAGCAGAGTATAGTGTTACAGAGAGAAAGAGAGAGTGCAGTGTGGTGCTGTATCTTCTGATAAAGCAATATGTTCACTGGTACTACCTGATTGTAGTATCTGACCCCTCCACCCACGGTATGGGCTGAGGCATGTATCTTACATGACCCCACCTGTACAGTATGTGCTGCAGCATGTCAGATGTCTACTGTATCAGCAAGTCAGCTTTCCTCTTTACAGCCTCCTGTCTCCAGACTCCACCCCCCAGCAATTCAGCTACTGGGGACTCTGGTACTTTTCCATACTTTGCCCTTACACAAGGCAACAGCCAACTGATCTTTTAGAAACAAGCCCACAGCTGCATCCCAGAAGGGAGGCGGTTCAAAGAGTCGTCAAGTTCAGTCTTTCAGTGTATCTCAATGACTGAGTTAATCCAAAGCAGAAAGCAGTACAGGCAGTAGCAGAGGTACCTCTACCATTGCTATCCTTTCCTCCTTCTTAAATAAATTCCACTATAAAGTGTTATAAAGTGCCAGAGGTGCCATTTGAACAATTTGCTTCTCACTCTGGAGATCTGAATTATACAAAAGTATCACATGAAGATAGTGAATGCTTTTATCTGTCTGCTTTTTGATCTTTTGGGTTGTTTTCATTTCCAGTGCTGGTGTTGGTAGGACTGGCACATTCATTGCACTGGACCGAATTCTGCAACAGCTGGATTCAAAGGACACTGTTGACATCTATGCAGCAGTACACGATTTAAGGCTTCACCGTGTTCACATGGTTCAGACAGAGGTAAGTTTTGGATGGCCTACTGTGCAGCAACACCAGCTACATTATGTAATAATCAGTCTCTCATAAAGGCTCTCAAAGCACTTTGTGCTTACTCCACTGTGAAATACTAGTTGAGATGTATTTTAGCTCTGTGAGAATTTCAAGTTCAGGGTTTTTTCCATTGGTTCTAATACAACGGATCCAAACCATAAGTGAGGACCAAGTATAACAAGCTATGCTTCCTATAGATTTCTTCTTTTTTTCCCCTGGCCCACAATCACCCCCAGCAGCATTATGCAGCAGAATCTTAATAGTACATTGTTTCTTTACATTACTGTCCAGTAAATGAACTTTGAGCAGAGATAGGTCCTTCAGGGATGAGTTTAGAAGACAAGCCTAAACCAGACAGGTAGGTTGATGTAACAGAGAAAAGGAATGAAGGGCAGAGAAAACTAGATGTATCTGATTTTTAAACTCTAGGCACTGTACCTTGTGGCTTTGCAGTTTATTTTTTATTGACCTCTGTCATTTTCATTAAAGTGGTATTGGAAAGTTAATTGGCATTCTCCTGACATACTATGCAAAAGCAAGTACATTTTTTCTCAAAGTGCAGAAAAGATAAATGTTTGGTATTTCTGTGCTTTTAAAACTACAAGAAAATCATATTATGCTAATACCAGCTAAACACTTAGGAGCTGATTTAATAAAGGTAAGTTGTGGAGGCAGTCTTTACATTTTCCCTATGAAACATTAATAGAAGAATCAGAACAAGTTTGATGGGTCTGCCTGTAGCTTGATACTAATGGAGCACTTTGCTGCAATTTGGAAACAAAAATGTCAGTGACAGCATTTTCTGATAGATATAAAAGTCTCATGTGGGTATAAAGAGAGGCCCAACTGGGAACACAGTGAAAAAAGGGATTACTGGAAATATCTTAACCACAGAAGACCTTTGCTGGAGGGGAGACACATTCTCAGTCAGGTCTGGGCATCCTTAGAGACAGATCCATCTCAGCTTCTGCGTTTCCATCATCCATAGTCTGAAAAGGTGGACAGGCATCTCCAAGGGTGGCTCTTTTTCCCTAGCTGGAAAAAAGAGGCAACTATCTCAAGAATCTAAATTTGACACCAGACTTACAAACAACTAAAGTTGTGTGTTACAAAGCCTACCTTTGGTGTGAGCTTGACACGACGTCTGAGTGAAAAAGCAGCCAGACCCACACAAAATATTTACAGCAATAGAGCAGAAATGAGCCTTCCCACTATCAGCACTGCATGCCCTTCTGCCCCAAACCAGCTGTGACTCAAGTCTAACGTAGGTCCCTGTTGTAACCTACCCCTGGAAGAATCGCAATGAGCACCCCAGAGACAGACTGATAGAAAGCTTTTGCAGCTTGAAGATACTCACCCGCTTGAGCTGTAACGTGCTTGTAGGTTGACCATGTGGTTATGTCAGTGCACAGCCAGTGAACTGCTGTATTCTCAGCAAGTCTTATTAATATGAACTGTCAGTTGATCTGTATTAAGTTTCTGACTTGAAACTGTTTCATCAAGGTAGCTTGGAACACAAGCAAAACCATCTCTAATCCTCCTGCAAAAAAAGGAAGTAAATTTATCTTTGAGTTTTATGATGATTCAAAGTTTGCAATGAGCAGTGAATTATCTTTTACAAAACAGTAAAGGAGGTGGGATGGGGAAGAAAAGGTCTACTCCACAAACACCATTTAATGTGTGTGAAGACCCTAGTTCCTGGTGTCCATATCTTGACTTTCACAATCTTTTCGGGGATTGGAGTAAAAGATAGTTCCTCTTCTGGCGATATAGCGGAAGCCAGATCCCACTGTGGAGCACAAGCCAGCAATATTTGCAGTGAGATGCTCCCGCCAAAGGTCACAGCACCATTGTACTTGGCATTGTTCAGCCATAGAAAAACAGCAGCAACAAAACAAGGCCCCTGCTTCAGACTTGGCTGAAAGCTGTTTAAGAAAAGAGTCTGCAGCTGGAGACATGCAAAGCTGTAACAGAACACTATGTACATCAGCTCTAAAAGCAGTATGCTCAGCACGGTAGCTGTAACACGGACCATTTCAGTCCTGATCTCTGCCAAGGAGAGTCTCAATGCCTTGGCCAACTTTCCATCATGTTAGTGGGTGGGGTGCAGAGCTCTGCTCCACAGAGGCAGCAGCTGGAAATGCATAAAAGCAGACATCCTCGCTTTCCCAGTGCCAAAGTACCGAGAAAAAGACAGAAAGTAGTTTTTGGGATGTTTTTGAAAAATTTGAGATGGTTTATGTTTTTGAGATAAAGTAATATAAAAATCACATTTATATATAAAGATGTTCGGCCTAATTATGGGTACCATGTTATACTAACTGAAAAATTGTAATGACCCATGTCATAAACCACAAAGTGTAGCAGAGCATGGAAGTTTAACAATTTATCAAGATAGTTTGATGAATAAGTCCATGGTCAATATTATTGCTGACCCTCCTTACTTTGGTTGTGAATGCCATCTTACTTCCCTTCTATGAAAGGCACTCTTCAGAAAAGACTCATTTGCTGCATAGTCAGAAGCAATCTTATAACTTAGACTGAATCAAAAAAATTTTATTTTGCCAGAAAATTTGGACTTTTCAAAGTTATGTGAAATATTTATATATTATGATAAAATTCTGTGGAAAATATTTCTTTTCAGAACACAAAAAGCCCAGGAAATTGTTTGTCTCTTCTGCGTGCTTCCCTGTGTATATTAATTGTTTTACACATACCTTATACCAAAGCATCCAGAAGTAGTAGCTATCCAACACAGCCTCATGTCAATTTACGCTTTACAGTTGCTAAAGCTTTGACTCATGGCATGATCTGTCAAAACATTATGTGCCTTTATGTTTTACTGGTATTATTTCTAAAAACAGGTGATCACAAAAGTCTACTATATTACTACTGTTAAACTGATACTAATTTTAGAAGTATATTTTCATTTTTAACACCACCTTTGATTTTGTGTGAGCAAGTTAGCTTGTAATGATTTTTCACAGGACAGAAAATAAAATTACAAAATTTTTCAGAGTGCCTTAAAAAATATCTTTTGCAGTGTCAATATGTGTATCTACATCAATGTGTGAGAGATGTGTTAAGAGCCAGAAAACTTCGCAGTGAACAAGAAAATCCCTTATTTCCAATATATGAGAATGTGAATCCAGAGTATCACAGAGGTAACTGCAAGTTCATCAAATTGTAAAATGTTTCAAATATAATAGCTTGTTGACATGGTAATTGAGGGGAAATTGTGTTATCTCTTGCCATCAATATTTGTTCTCTTCCTGGACCTTTTTGCACTCCTCTGCTTTTGTCACTCTTGCAGTTGTGTCTTTATTTCCTTCATTGGTAGTCATTATGAACTCACTTCCTGCTCCTACCTTAACCTGTCTCACACTTCATGGTTCCTATGCTGTTGGGGGAACTGAACCCCTTTCCTGTCACAATATTAGCTTTTACCTTACCAGTCTTTACATCATCCACCCTTAAGCACACTGAGGCCACTGGCTGTGCTCACTGGCCTCTTCTGTCCTTCAGGGAGTTTGATTTCTGTCCTGCATTACCCTCATTTGCTGGTGACTATATAGGCAGCCTGAGGAGACTTCCCATCTGCCTTGACTGGAAAATGTAGGTGTCCTAGGCTGTGCTCTTTCTTTCTCCCCGAACTTCTTTTTCTTGTAGGCTCTTTTTCCTGGCTTGTATCCAGTACCTTGCTGATCAGAGTTGCAGGAGTAGCAAACCTAAGACTAGCACTGCCCTTCCCCTCCTGTTCCCATGGCTGGAGGACCAGTCTGAAGAAGCTGTAGGCAGAGGTGGCCTGTGTGCTTTGGTAGAGCTGATTCTTAAGGGCTGTAGAAGTTTGTAGTGTCAGACAGCAAGATCTTGGTAGCTCCACAATGTGGACATTAGGAATTGAGCGTATATGATAAGAAGTCAAAATAATTTTCTTGATCTAGTATGTGGAAATCAGAGTTGTCATCAATAGGTAGAGTAGGCGTGGAGGAGGCCAAGGGCTGAAATAGCCAGGGTTCCACAAGCTGGGAGTCCTAGCAAAAGCAGAGGTGGGATTTGCTCTTTAGCTGTTACATCAGTCACCAGCCAGTGCTGCTGCCCCACAACCACTTCTCAGAGCACTGCAGTCAACTGGCAGAGTTGAACATGTGTTGCTTTTCTTGTTCTAATACCAGTTTTCCTTGCTTTCAGATGCTGTTTATTCAAGACACTAAGAATGTTAGAGTTATCTGCTTTTCTGACAACACTCATTAGCTTAGGGGGTTTGTTTGGGGTTTTTTATGTATGTATTTCATGCACCAGAAAGGTGCCAGACCTTTCTGTTGAGACTATGTATAATTTATTGGTCTGGTGATTTTTTTTAAAGGATATATAATTTAAATGCAATAGGTATTAATGTATATAATTGTATTTTGGCATTATGTAAATATGTATTTTTTCTATATTGTTTATATTAATATTATGCTTCAGATAATACTATTTTTTCTTATCACAATTTTTATAAACCGTTCTACATAAACTATTTTAAATTGAATGGCTAACAGGACTGCTGCATTTGGGGTGGTATTGGCATGACATGGGAAAAATCCTTTAAGGAGAACCTCATTTTTTTAACTAGTTCAGTGTTTGTGAGATGAAATAAGCTACTATTAAGCAAAGGAACAGTAATCCTGTATAGGAATTACAGTGCTACTTTACACTTTAAACTTACTGCTTTTCATCTGACAAAAATGGGTATAACCCATAACACAATGGCATAACTTTTACAGAACTCATTAACAACTGAGCAAAACAGGGTTCACCTCACTAGAAGCAAATGATTCAGTCTAATGTGACACAGCAGAAAAGTACCAAACAACATCCACTGCCATCAAGTCTAGCAGACCTTTCTCCCACCACATATGTTGAGGGGAGGCAGGTCATATTCTGATTTCTTTACACTGGTTTAAGAGAGCAGAATCAGACCACAACCTGTCTGTGCATTTTCATGTGTGTATAATTGTAATTAAGAAAGATGTTCAAGAAACACCTCAGCCATTTGTCTTAACAGACCTGTAAGGATATGAAGTCTGGCAACTTTCATAGCTCATTAGAAACAATGCTGTACTGTGAGAGCCAAAGTAGTAGAGAGATTGCAAATGTATTGAAACAAAGACATGTATATATCCCACAGTTTGCACAACTGGCTTTATGCTGCTTGCAGCACAAGTGCCTTGCTCCTTCAAATGCCCCTTGCTCTCATAAAGGGGCAGTTTGGCTCCAGCATGTCTGCATAGAAAGAATCCTCTGAATGAATACCCACCAACACAGGCAGTTGGAACAGAAAAAGGCTCATCAGTAAACTAGGGAATGCAGACTGGCAGGGCTGTGCTAATCACAGAATCATTAAATGGTTTGGTTTGGAAGAGACCTTAAAGACCATCTAGTTCCAAACCCCTGTGCCCCAGGCAGGGGCTCATTACTCACAACATTTGCTGACTGCAAGAAGTAAAATCAAAGAGTGCTCAGCAGGTATCCTGCCCAGCCAAGTGGACTATGCACAGCCTCTCTGCAGAGGCTTCTCGCTCAAGGATCTAAACACTCTGTTCAGTTATTCTTTTATTTATAGTGTTCTTCAGGCAAATAGAGAAGAGGCAGTACACAGTTCTTCTCCACCACAAAAAGAAGGAAGGGCTTGATAGTTCTTTCATACATTTACCCATACTTTCCCTAGACAAAACAGCTTGTTGCTGAAGATAAGTGCCTAAATTCTGCTTCTGTTCTGGAGCAAAATAAGTATTTCTGAAGGCCTTATGAGAACCAGCCAATAAGTGGCTAAGTGCCTAACTGAGGAACTGGTGTGGCCCTGGGCCAAAGGAGGTGTGATTTCACCATGCCTTACTGGAGCCATGTGTTCCTTGCAGTAGGAACATCTGCCTGACAATTGCTGAGGAAATCTACTAGGCAGATCTGACGTAGTTTTCTTAAGAAATCATTCCAAAGCAGAACCAGCAGGACTGTGCACGTTCATGTCAGTCTGGTTTTCCTAGAGAGAAGGAAACAGACTGATAGTCACTCTTCCTTTCTACTCCATGTGGAGTCTCATCTTGTCTTGACTAAATATCCTCACATGCCTCAGAAACCACCCTTCGTATCAGCTTTCAGAGCTGGTCAAAACATGGAGGCCTGGTTAATCTTTCAAGTGCTTTGTATGAAAATACTGCTTATTACTCCTGTACATGCTCTTTGGCACCACACAAACCTCAAAATCCACCACCCCTCATTGAAACTGAAGAGGAAAGGAACTAGCATTAGATTGGAAGATATTTTCACAGAGGAGAACCTAATCAAAACCACAAAGAAATGTGCAGATTTTCTCCAGACCCCTTCTTTTCTCTGTTTCCTTTGCTAGAATGACTAGGTTAGCAAACAAGGACAAACAGGCATGGCAGCTTTACATGCTAATAACAGCTGGACATAAGGCATCATGAAAACTTCTGTTGTGTTAACTTGCTCTGCATTTAGTACTTTCTTTTTGCAGGGGTAGCTGAGGAGCAAAGATCACCATGTTAGTTACCGGCAGTACAATTATACTGTGAAGACGTGCCAAATGTACCCTATAAATTATCTCACGCTGTCTATCACTGTGGGATTTTCTTTCTAATGCTGAGGGAAATGGAACTCACTCAAAAATAATGATCTGAGGGAAAAAGTCTGTACACTATGTATGCATGTTGTTCATAATTTTCAGAAAGACACACATCGTACTGCTCTTTATTTTATCATTCTCAGCTCCCTTGTCCGCACCTACAGAGTTCACAAGTGCAGACCCCAAATGATAATGTCATAGAACACAGCTAGTTTTCATAGCTTTTCTCTCAGCTAGTAATGAACACAGTTCATCCTGCCTCCTCATCACTTTTAACGTGACAGATGACCTTAAATGCTCTGGCACAGTGCTCACGAGCAGCTTTACATCTCTGCCCAGCTAGGTCATGCGTGAGACTGTACACACACATTATTGCTCTGGTTCTGCTCTCCAGCCAGTTCTGCTCATATGAAATCGCTGTAAATCCAGTGAGAAAAAGTAAAAAGTATTTATGTAGCATTTTGTTAATATAAAACATCTACTTATCAGTATAAGTAATTATATTTACTGTGCCTCTAAGCTGAATAATGGGACTGATGGGAAATTGTGAATGTAACAAGAATGGATTTGAAGGAGCCTATGTACTGAACAAAAATGGCTCTTAGGGAAAAAGACATCTTTTGAACGTCCCTGAGTGATGTTCAGAATTCCCTTCTTGATGTTTCCCAGTAACAGTGTTATAAAGCCAAGCTAGTGTTGTAGCTGATCCATAAGCTAAGATTTGCACACTTGGAGCCCAGTCCTGTGAATCTCTGCATTGTCCACAAAACTACCTGGGAACTTTGATGAAAGTCAACTGGAATGCTTGCCTGAAGAAAATACCATTCCGCTTCTGAACGACTTGCAGGGCTGGGCTTTTAGGTTAATTCAAAATCTTGTATTGAAAGTTATTTAATAATGAAAAAATTGTAATAAATGGGATGTTTTTTAATCTGTGCAATACAATTACAAGATCCACTACCGAATGTAGGGAAAAAAAAGATTTTACCTAGTTTGAGTTGATAAATGATATTTTTTGTTACTAATGGAACACAAAAGTGGGTGAGAGAAATAGGCATACTGTGAAGATGTCATAAAAGTGCAACTTTATACATTTTTCTCTGCTGCTATAGTTATTTAGCAATAAATAATGCCTAAAATTGCCAGAAATATTATTTTGTGCCATGATATACTATGAATTTCCTTTCAGATGTAGAACAGAGAAAAGAAAATGTGTGAGCTTTAAGTTTATATTAGGTATTGTATACGATTATTTACGTTTTAACTTTGAAACCAAAAGTTAAATACAAGACAGATGGAAGTGCATGAGCACTTAGCCATGCTTCTCAGCCTGGGATTTCATATACGCGATAGAGGGATAAGAACAATAACCATCTAATCACTATATTAGCATTTCTTCTCAGGGCCACAGATTGGAAAAATCTATCTAACATTCAAAGATACAGCTTAATGCAGCCACAGTTTTATGATCAAGGAGTGGCATGGCAGGTGCTTAACATTTATTTAGATTTCTTTTTGTACTTGAGACATGCAGTTTGTGTGAATAAAATGCTTTATAGAATGATCACCACGCCACCGATGGCCCTGTCACAGATGTGTGGGCTGTGGAGCTGTGAGCTCTGGGATCTGTAGCTCCAGGGTGCTGTAACTTTGAATAGAAGATAAGGTCTCACCCCAATACTGAGGCAACTCACTGTAGACTCTGTGCCCTCCTCTGTCCCTCTCAGGCTGACAGAGTCAACTCCTGAACTGTTGGTAGCACCACTATGGCCAAAGCAAAAACCCACAATTTTGAAATGTGGCTAGCCATAAATTCTTTGCCAGTGCCTGGAGTAAAGTGTCTGAAAAACATCTTTAGCACATATTTCATTCTCATATGCAATTTAGTTACTTATATTTGTTTTTCCTAACAAACACTGGGTGAACACAGAACTGTGCTACTATTGTCAATTTAATTTATGCATTTAAGTATATTTTTATATTTTTAGCTACAATAAACAAATCAAATATATTTGAGTGTATTTTACACATTTTTATAAATAGTTCATGAATAAAACATTCATTTTTAAAAAAATTATATTCTCATCTTCTGTTTGACTGCCTTTGCATTATGGATTTTGTTGTCCTGCTGCTCAGAGAAAAGGTCATAAGTGAGTTTGATTTCAGTTGAGACAGTCTTCAGAGAACATTAAATTCATCAGAATTCCTCAGCCTGTTGGAGAGAAGGGGGCTCTGCTATTGCCTGCTTGCCAGATCTGTGCCCATGTGGAAGGATAGCACTGTTCCCTTCTCCTCCCTGGTTCTCTGCTCCTTCTTTAATAAACCAAATACTGTCTGAGTTATGCAATGGATACGTGAAACCACGGTGGATCTTCAGCTGGAGTGCCTGGTATTTTAGAGACATTTTGCCAGGCAGTTGTACCAGTTAGCACTGAGCTGGAGATCCATCTCTGCCTACCACTTGAGGATCTGAACTATGCTTTTTAACAAATGCACTTCTTCTCCTCTTGCCCTCTGCTGTTCTTAAAAACCATTAACATTCTTGTGGGGTCAGGGTGCTTGACAGTAGGGTGCTTTTTGCCAATTCTCTGTATTTCAGATAGTCTTTATTGGTCATCAGAAATGTTTAAGACAAATTAATTCTGTTTATTTAAGAGAAAGACTGATTTATTGGTTTATATTTTGTACTGTGGACTATTTGCTGAGGGTACATGTAGTGAAGGCAGAGGGAGTTGTTAGATTTTTCCTCTGTGATATAAAAGTTTGTCTCTGAGCTCTATTCTCTCCTGAAGCCAATGCAGTAACAAAAGAGCAGTGATAATGCTAAAATAATGTACAGTTGATGTCTTCACACAGGAGAAACAAGGTCAGCATTTCAGACAAGGGTAGATATAAATGTTTTTACATGGTACAGCAAAGAAACTGAAACACAAAGTGTCTTCTAGTTCAGCAAGAATATGATGGTTGATTCTAGTTAAAATATCACCAGAATCTAGTTTTAATCTTGTTATTTTTATAAAATGGATTTGGCTTGTACCTGGACTTCATACCTACGAGCTGGCAGTTTTGTCTGGTAAGTCATTTCCCATACCATAATTTTAATTTTCTGCCAGTGCCTCTTTTCACTATCGCTTGTTTTACTATGCCTTAGAAATAGTTGCTGGTGTCAGGCGTCTTATAGCAGGCAGGATGTGGCAATACCAGTATGTCAGCAAATACCACAGCTGAAAATTGCAGATGTGACTAACCAAGGCTTTGCACGTTGCTCTGGTCCAATACCAGTCCCAACCTATTAAAAAAAAATATCCAGAAGAAAAAGACAGCGTTCCAAATAATTCACGGAGATGTTGCAAAAGCAAGGAACCCCTTTTCCTGTTCTCAGGGTTGTCTCTCTGTGGGGCTGGGGGCATGCTCTGTGGTGGCTGCCCCAGGGCGGTGGTGGTGGTGGTGGCAGTGCCATGGGCTGTCCTGGTCACTGAGCCCATGGCCGCCCCTTTGCACTGATCTGCTAGTGGGTCTCATCACACAGTGGCTGCAGCTGCTGGCTCCTGCAAGTGCCCAACGTCCTTTTTATAGCCAAGTTAGGTGCTTACTGTCCTTTGCATCATGCAAAACCTCACTACAACGGGCAGCTTTGCTTGGGATGACAGATGGTCCTGGCTCCCAGAGATCTGGAGTGGTAGTCAGCAGTATCAAGCAGGCACAGAGGCAACAGAGGCCGGGAGGGGAAAGCTTTTAGCAGATCTCAAAGCCTTTAAGTCTCCAGGGAAAATATCAGCTTAACACCCACAGCTTTGCTGCTGCAGAGGTGCTGGAGCCCCCAAAAGAGGCTAAAGTCCCCCTGAGGGCTCTCACTGACCAGACAGGGATCCCACCATCAGCACAGGGAGGGTACACTCCAAGCCCAGTTGCAGAGGAGCTCCCCACCCTTCCTTACTCAAATTACCAACTGGAAAGGGTGACCAAAGCATGTCCCCAAGAGATGCTCCAGGTGGGTGCACAGAACAGAGGAAACAGGCAACCCAGCTGCAACTCAGCACTGATGTGGTTGCTTCCTCCATGCCGAGGCCTTCCATCCCTGGGCTGGAGGACCACGGCACGTGGCAGGGACTGCAGAAGGACATGATGGGGACACGCTGGCTCTACCAGTGACTCCGTCCCAAGGCTCACGGGGATCTGCGCATTCCAGAGGGCCCAGAACATGAGACCACTGTCAAAATCCAGGCCAAGAAGGTAACAGCCACAGCCCTGTGCAGCAGCCAAATGCCAGGCACTAAAGCATCGCTGGCAAGTGCTGTGGCAGCTGGACCAGACAATTTTGTACACAGCCTTCTACATACTTGTGCCAAAATCCCTGCCAAACTACATGCCATGTCCTTGCTTGTCTTTGGTGGTGAATTTCCCAAGCCTGCTGATGTGCCAAACAAATAGCAGAGAGCAGCTGGAGCAGCTGCTTCTTGCCAAGGATAAAGGCAGAGGTTTCCTGCCCTCCCCACAGCGGTGAGGTCACACAACCTGGTTAGCAAGTGCCATCTGAGACCTTCAGTTCGAGTCCTCCTGGGACAAGAAGTGGCCCAAACCCAGGTATTTCTGCCCCTATAAATCTTAACCCATTGCTCAAGAAGAGGAACTGTTCTTTCTAAAGGACAGGGCAAGCATAAAGGAGTGGGCTGAGTGAGCCCCTCCTGGGGGTACATGCCTCACAGCAATCCTTTTTCTCAGGATGGATCTCATGGATGCTTTTTCTATGTATGTGTCAACTGGGCTGGTTCACACCAAGCCTTAAAACTATACATGTTTTGCTGAATAATGCCCAAGTGCATAGGTCCAAAACCTGGACAGAAAAAGCTGATGACGAGGCAAATAAAACAAAAAATATCCATATAAAACCCTGCAGAGGCTTATCAGGAGCATAAATTTGGCTTTGATCTGCTAGTTCCTTCTTGTCTATAAGTCCTTGTCTTCTCTTTTAGTAGAGCTGTAACAATTCCAGCAACTCAGAAATGATTGCTTTGCCCCTTGGATGTGGAAGCCAGGCAGCAATATAGTAGTGAGTTATACACACATATACAGGCTGCACTCAAGAGACACTGATCAAGCCATTGCCTAACCCTGGCTCCCTTCAGTTCCTCAAACGTGGTGATTGCCTGTGGCATCTCAGGTCTGAACTATCTTCTGGAGAAGCTCACTGACTGAGGAGAAAAACACCAAGGATGTTTCTATCTGATCACACAGAAACATTTCCAGCAGAGAGATGTCTATCCAGGGTAATCATCCCAGATTGCCCTTATGACTGCTTATCCCCAGGCAGCCAAAGAGCTTTGGAAGAACCATAGCCCAGAGGCATATCTCTTATCCAAGACACAGAAAGTGGATATATTGACAAAGCAGTCATCTTAGTGGACTTCTACAGTGCCTGATGTAGACATCCATGGATTTAAATGAACTGGTTACTATTCCTGTACCCCAGCTACATTTCGGGATGGACTAGGAATGGCCATGTTCACCCTGCTCAATGGAGGTGATGCCCACCTCAGGGGTTTCCTTGCATCTCTGTAGGAACTGCTCTGTATTTTCAAAATAAAACTCTGAATTTAAGCAATCCCTCTTGGAGTCACACTCAGAGGTCTGTCGCTGAATGCAAACCCAAGCCCAGTTCTCACACAAGTACAACTTCTTCCCCAGGACTGCAACTGGTGGGCATAAAAGATTTGCAGCTGAAGTGTCTCCACTAGCTAATGTAGCAAAGTGTTGGGGGAAAATAGTGCCAGAGGCATTTTCAGAGAGGAAAGCATCCACGTTGTGTGGCTCCACAGGACAGTAGCACTAGATCCCTGCATCAGTCTGCAAGTATGAAGGAATCAGCATTGATATTACACTTTTTTGCAAATTCTCCCTGTCCTCAGCATTGACACACATGTATGTCAATAGGAATTGGAACATATTTCAAATCCATTTGTTTGCATTATCACATGATGCAAAGTTATGTAAATAATTTTCACTTTGAAAGCTTAATAGTAGAAGTTTTAAAAATTATCTGTCCCCACTATAATCACCTGATCTCTCTCACTCCTGTTGGGTACATGGGATAAATGCATCTGATTTATGCCCAGACCAGATTTGAGGCTGTAGTGCAGAAAGAAGACCCTCCGATTCTGTTTTCCATATCACAAAGAGTAATAAATCTGGAAATTAAAAAAGAGTTAAGGATATTACTGATAAGAACACCCAAACTTCCTGGAAAATCAAATACAGACCATATGGCGCATAGTAAAGCTGCCCAAATAGATTTTGTACGAATGGAGCTACACTGTGAAAACAGGAGTAAAAATAATTGGATGCAGAAAGCAAATTGAAGGTGTTCAGAATGCTCTATGCATCCTAGCTAGAGAAGAGAATGTTATGCAAATAAATGACAGCTACGGAAAGGTCTGTGTGTTAATTGAGGGCATTTCTTCTGCCTGTCAATGACGAGCAGTAATGAAACCACTAGGAGAAAAAGACAGATACTTCCAAAGGCAATAAAGGGATAAAGAGGTATACAATGTTCAAAATATCAAACAGGTCAGAAAAGATATGCTCAAGACACTACACATGATAGATGCCAGCATCCTGTTGACTTATCACTAGATCTAAAAGACACCTGGAGCTAAATTATTTGTGAGAATCCAACTTCAAGAGAATGAACTGGCAGACAACTGGAATTAATTAATGCCCAACAGTTCTGCGCTAGAAAGGTTGGAGAGCAATAAAAATATCCAAGGAGTCTGTTTCTTGACACATTGCACCAATTAGATCTGGTCAGGCTGTCACAAATTTTCTATAAACATTCTGGTGAATGAGCAACTCCCCCCAGCAACCTCCAGCAGATCCCTGGGCGGCTGAAATCTTGCCTCTAAGATGCCAGAACTTTCAATGACAAAAATGGAGGAGGGAAAAAGCAAAAGAAAGCACTGGTGTCAAGTACATTGTCATTGCTGAACTGGGGCAGGTAAGAAAATTTCAGTCCTTGACTTGACAATGTTCTCCGTCATGGATTTCTGTTTGTTTTGGTGGGATTAGACCGAAACATCTTGTTGCACTGAGTCCATTAGAGGAAAACAAGAGAAGACAGAAAATATGGTAAGCACACTTCTACTGCTCTTGTCGAGGGAAGATGCATCCATTTCAGTGGGGAAAAATGCACATACATCCACGATGGGATGGGAAGGCACCTAGGAACAAGGATAAAGCCACTAAAGACCTCCACCAGCATTATGGTGACATCTTTTATTTATCTTTTTTATTTATTTTATTTATTTTTCTCCCTTCTGTATCCAACACACTGTCAGAGACCAGATGCAAAAAAAGCCTGTGAAGGACCATATGGTGTGATCATGGGGTGAGATCACGCAGTGCAAGCAGAAGCACACACACCTCACTCAGGAGGTCCTCACATCAAGGTGAAACCCACTTCTTCCCCACTCTGCCTTGCCAAGGAGAGCGCCACTTTAATTGTCTGCATTAGATGCTGCTGTCCCCAAGGAAGCAACTCTCTCCCGCCTCCTCTTTTCTGGCCCAGGTGCTGCCCACTTATTCCACATCTCTGCTTGTTTCCATTCAGCAGAGAGAATGGAAGCAGACCAGGGAAGTGATCTGTGTTCAAATTACCTTGTCATCAACAAAAACAAATAGCTATTTTTAATCTCCCCAGTCTGTTCCAGGAGAGAGAGTCTAAGGTTTTTATGCAGCAATGGGTTGACAGGGAATGGGTTATTAGACATCACCCTTTCTGCTTCTCAGACCTATTCTCACTCCCATAGTCCAGCTGCTCTGGCCAAACATGACCTGTCCTTCACAAGCCCCTCCAGGCTGCCCCCAGAAAATGAGACTTCAACTCAGCTTGGTCCCCAGTCTGTCACATTCATCTGTGAGGGAAAGGAATAGTGAGTTTAAAAAGGTAAGTGACTTTCCCATAGGTGCAAGTGTGACCAATGTTTGGATACCACCCTCAAAGAAAAAGGGAGCAGAGAAAGGGAAAGAAGAACTCTGGATAGCAGGAGAAGGATGGATATTGGTTCATGCCTTGTGTTATACCAAGCACATAAAAGCCCAGTGTGGTGAGACTGTTCCCTGCATCAATCTCCTCCTGGGAGATGGGGAAGCTGAGGATCTTGTTAGTGTGACAAAGTCCCCTTTGCTACTGAAATGGCACTCTGTGTCTTCTGGTACCCTCACACTGAAAGAGAGAATTGAATGCAGAGGCTTCACAAACAAATTTCCCTTACCTCTATCTACATATCCTCCCCCTCTGGTTCTTATCTCAGTAATTAAATATGCAGCTGAGGAAAGTGATTTGGCAAACAGATGGTATGCAAGATGCTATAGAAAATAGTGGTGCATTTTAAATCTTACAACAGAGACACAGATTTGGGTGGTATATGGGCCTTGAAGTAATTTAATTTCAAAGGCTGCTTGTGCAATGACCTTTAACAGGAAGGAATGAATGGTTCTCTAGCCTCCAACTTGATACTCAAAATTAAGAACTCTGTGGCTGGTCTAATTTGCCACAGAAGCTGGTGTAAACTAACCAGGTTCTTGGTAACAATCAATGGTAGGAAAACTGGGCAAGCAGTTTAGCCTAGCATTAGACTGAAATGTAAGGGGGAAGACACCAAAACGAGCAATCATTAATCTATGTGAGGCTCTAAGCCCCTTCTCCTACTGTCTTCCTTACATTTAAGACCACAGCAGAAGCTCAGTGGGACAGGGCTGGGCGAGGACAAGGTGCCACAGCTGCTGGCAGCACGAATGCCATGTCCCCAGACATGCTGGAGGAGCACTGCCTGGTGGGAGCCCACTGCTGCATCCCAGCTGCTGCATATCCAGCAGGAAAGGACAAGGGGAGCCCTTTCACCAACATAACCAAGGAAAGGTGTCTGCCAGTGACATTTGCCTCTGGATCAGCATTAAAAATGTCATCACTCAGAACTTAGGTGGGAAAAGAGATTGCACTAGATTGTGTTGGACAGGGTTGCTGTCTCTTTCCAGAAAAATGGCATGGTCATCAAATCCTACCCCCTGAAACAGTGGAGATCTTCTTGCAATGAAAGCCATCAACTAGGAGCTAGGGAAGTCCCTCAGCTGGCACCTGTTTCAACCACTGAGCCTATTTCCACACAAAGCTGAAGGTAATTCTCAGGCAGACTTACATTGAACATAAAGAGTTTAAACCGTCCAGATAAATAATGGTAGATGTTTTGGGATGGAATAACAGGCAAAAGTATGAGTTTATGCAGTGCCTGCAGTTCAGAGAAAATTAGTTCAAACTGTACTGCAAGGGCATTGTTCGGAGGAACACTAAGGGATAAATCAACAGGGAAAGGGAGAAAAGGGGAAGAAAAGCTGTCTCACTTCTCTCAGATGCGAGAACCATCCCCAGCTAGCACAGAGAACCACATCTTAATTGTCTAACTCACAATCCAGAGTTTACACTGGAAGTAGAAGCAAGCACTGCCACTCAGTCCCACAGCCTGGCCTGCAGAGCTGGTTTCCCCAGAGCACTTAGCATTTAATGGGACTGCTGATGTGCAGAAATGCGGAAT
The DNA here is from genome assembly GCA_013396655.1 of Campylorhamphus procurvoides. NCBI lineage: Eukaryota > Metazoa > Chordata > Aves > Passeriformes > Dendrocolaptidae > Campylorhamphus > Campylorhamphus procurvoides. The sequence continues at coordinate 475,868 of WBMV01002501.1, forward strand.
CTCACCACAAAACCTGCATCTTCCCATGGATGTTTCCAGCAAAGGATGAGAATTGGGCTAGTTGCTGGGATAGGGACTGAAGGACCAGGATCCCTGAATTTCATATCCAGCTCTGTTTCACTGTCTAACCTTTCACATAACATCCAACCTCTGCAGGTAGCAGTTCAGCTTCCTGTAAAAGGAATTCTTGCTTCCTACGGGTGGGAGGAGACCTAACTCCAATTAACAACTCTGCTGCCAGCCCTTTTCTTCCTCATCGAAGGATGGAGCAGATTTTAATATGATACATGTGCCAGAAATTTACTCCTTTGAAAGAGGAAGCTAACCTTAAATTGTCAACAAAACTGCAGCATTTCTTCTGTGTATTTTTTCTCAGATTTCATAGGGTATTATAGCTAGTGTTTAAATCAAGAGGGACAAATTATCAAAATGTTTTTAAGCTACATCATGAGTATTGCTAGTAGTAATGCTTGACTTGGCAGCACAGTCTTCAAGGTTATTTAGGAAAATACAGAATGTACATCAAACCAAATAAAAAGCTAATTTTAGTTTGTCTTTGCAAAATAAATATAAAATTAATCAGCCTGGCTTTTCACTTTTATTTTGCCTTTTTGTTTTGGCTATCGATAAAAGCAACCTTGAAAATGCAACATAAGAAGAGCTAGAGAGGAGTGATAGAAGAACAATAAAATGAGGAGGAATGCAAGTCAGTACAGAATGTCTTTGATCATTACAAAGCTAATTATTGAGAAACACAGCTCCATAAACATGAATACAGAATAACGATGAGTTTGGCAAACTTTTACCACACAGTACATATGTATTTGTGTGCCTAGAGAGAGGGTTCTTAGGAAGGAAGCAACAGAGGGAAATCAAATTGTACATGTGTCACTCCAATAGCAGGATGGAAAGAAGGAAGGACTTCCAATCTATCTTACTTTGAGGCAGAGTTAAAGCTATAACGAGCTTCCACTATGCAGCCATACATTAGTTGTCCTATTACTACAAAAGGGGCTGTAAATCTGCAGAGGTATTATGAACAAAAAGAAAGAACTCCCACAGGGTTTCAAGGCAGGTCAAGATATAATTTAGAGTAGTTCATTAAAAACTGATTTGAAATATGCAATTTTGCAAAACTTTCTTTAATTTTGCTCACTTAGCACAGCAAGAACTCTGTGGGTACACATGCATGTCCTGCCAGTGAGGAAGACGGGTTACTATCAAGTAACTTGCAGGCATGAATGCGTGTTTTATGCCTGACATAACTCTGGAGGAAAACCCCACGTAATCTCAAATGTATTGACTCTGACACCAGGGAATAGTGAGAGGTTCAGCCCCAGCTATGTCCTGCCTGCTGCATCCAGTTCCACAAACTTCTTCCCCCTGGGAAGAGTTTAGGCAGGAGTTCTGTGGTCCTGCAGCAGCAGTGTGTTTGCTTTCTGGAGAGAAAAATCGGTGTGATGGTTCAGATGCTGCAATGCCAGAGCCTGAAGCTGACAGAAAAAGTTGCTACACTGCTTTCCCTGGACCCAGACAGGATGGGGCTATTACCACTGGGCTCTGCCCACTTCAGCTCCTTCCTCGAGCACCAGAAACCGCCCAAATTGCAGAAAAAAAAATGCCATGCAACACTGCTCTTAAATTCTCAGAAATCTGAACAAAAAAAAGAATGGGAAATACGTTGCTCTGAGCAAAACAGGGGAAAAAAACAGGTTAAAACAGGTTAATAAAACATGGTACCCCCATATTTCCCCAAGAAGTCACCTAGTGACAGCTACTGAAGAAAAGGTTACAGTTTCAGCCCGAGACATCAGCTAAATGTCATCAAAACCCAGGGTTAGCTAGCAGCAATTGCACCAGTGTGCTTTTTAGCAGCTATCTGAAGGTTTTACAGTCACATTTTCTCTTGCTGAGATTTTTCCTCCCCTCAAAATTATATTTGATCTGTCCCTCTTATTTATTACCTTATATTTTCCAGGAATAGACAAGACATTTTATTCTACTGCTAGTATTCTTAATTCTTTATATATGTTGTTGAGTCACCTGCCCATCAGACTGGAGCTCATAGATCTCCTGATCTGGTCTATTTTAAAAATTTCAATTAATTTGTCCTTTAGCTTGCCATTTCATATCATGAATAAAGTTATCAAGACACCTTATCCCACACCTGTGCTTGGCATCTCACTGTTCATTATTGCTTTGTGTTGACAATTCTGCAGCCCATTTTCAATCTCCTCTCATTTGTTGTTGTCAGACTGATTTAAATTAATTTTTTCAATAAGACCTTGAGACATTATTTCAAATGCTCCCTGTTTATTTCTTCCCATATATGTCTCCATTAGCCTCTAGTTTGGCTGTAAAAAAGCAGCAAAATGCACAGGACACTGCTTGCTTTTGATACACCTGAATCATTTACTGCCTCTGATTCACTTGTCCGGATATTTGTAAATTTATAGTATATGCTCTATATTCTCATCAATGATGGAAAACTAATCCATCAAAAACAAGAGATGCTAGCTAACTCCATATTTTCCTTTTTTTTTTCCCTTTGGTATCAGGCCCATTTTTCATGATTTTTCATGAAAAAAATAGTAAGGATCTAGGTTGTTTAGATGTACTGACTGTTGTATATTCAATCCTTCCAAATTAGTCTCTCCCTGCCTAAGAACAGATTTCCTGAAAATTTCACAGTTAATCTTTTAATAATCTCAAATGTTATTCTTCAGAGAAGCAATGCAGGAAAAGACAGCTCAGCCCTTCGAATTCTGCCACAGATTTCACTCTTTGCCAAGCCCATGCCCCTTCCCATGTTTGCCTTAGGTGAGAGTTCTCTCCCTGATGACTCTCAGTTGCGCCCTCCCCATAACCCCACACCCGGGCAGCATTCCTGATGTAACAGGCCCCTGGAAAATGCCAAATATCACCCCTTAGAGATGCTGCTGTTTCCAACCTCGATGGGCACAGCAGTGGAGAACAAGTGGCCACTCTGCCCCCTCTCTGTTGGTACCATGAGACAAACTGGCTTACTGCAAGACAGGAGAGAGGCCAGGGCAGAGCTGCTGTCCTGCGGAGTGGAGAAGGACTGAGATTCTGCTGAAAACAGCTGATCTCATTGCAGCCCTGCAAGCCTTTGGTACAGGGGTCTGTGCTTCTTGCACTGAAATGCATTGAAATTGCATTCTTGCATGGAAATACATTGAACTGAAATGCAGCCACGTGCACATAATGAAAGGACACAGACTTCAATACTGGCACGTGCTCTGACAGGCAGATTCAGATTCCTCAGATTCAGATGACAGGATGAGATTCCTCTTCATCTGAAGTCTGAATTTGCCCTGATCCTATACTGAGGGAATGAAAATGGCCTAAAAGTCATCTCTCTGGGGCTTTTGAAACAAAATATTAGCTGCTCACATCTCTTTTTTAATGGATCCTGCTGTATGGGGTCCAAATAGTTGCAGTATTTTGTCCAGAAACCCTCAGTTGCTGAACAAGCAATTATAAGAAAGAGCTTACTGGTTGATTTTTTCCGACAGCTTTTAGTGAATGGCAATTGGCAAGCAAATAAAAGTAGAGACAAACCTTATGCTAGCTGAAAACTTATGAAAAAGTTATGTTATGGAAAGTAATGTTTGGTACTCCATTATCTCATTAAATTAAATTGCAGAGAGATTGTTTTGGGGTTTTTTTTTAATGCAGCATCAAAAGTACTGCATTTCTGGGAAAGTTATTTCTGGTGGATTGCTCTGCGTGCTGTTTGGAGATCCTCTATTGTAGGTGTATACATAATTTTACAGTTATGCCAACATATTTTACAGGTTAATTTTACACCCAAATTGCAGCTATATAATGCAATCGGCTATTCTTTATATATATATATATATATATAGCATCTCCAGCCACGCATCCAATGTACACAACGTGAATTTTTGGCTTATGAGACCTCAAACCATTAAACCACCCAAGAGCTGTGAATTAAACAGTGCAAGCAATGGCAGCATTCATGCTAGTATATCAGACCAGACCAAAAATTGCACAGCCTCTCAAATATCAAACTTCGGGGTTGATTCACTCAGTGGGTCTGTGACCTGACAAGGCAGTATGATTAATTGCACTCATATTCCCTTGGAGGTTTTCCTGCTCATGCTCTCTGCAGCAAAGATTGTTAGCTTGACAAATCAGCAGAGCAGCCTCGTAAGATTCCAGAAAGGAAAGTGGTTGGGTTCCAACTGAAAGGTAATGGAGGAATTGCAGCTGTTCCATGCTGAGGGGGAAAAAACTTCAAACAAACCAGCCTTTGATTCTCAGAGAATCCACACACAGAAATACGTTGATTTTTCAATAGCTCTGACTATAAGATTTCTGGCAGGGATTGAAAGAAAATCATATTTGCATGATACAATCAGAAATTCAGCTGTGCTTTTTTTTCATCTGATTATCTAAACATGAGCCATGGCCTAAGTATTTTTCTTTCCTTATTGAACACTGTTCCAGGTGTCTCTTCTTCCACATGTTTGTTCTTGGCTTTAAGATACTTTGGCCATTTAGGCTGAAATTTGCAAAAACCCAATTTGGCAAGCAGTCCCCATATTTGCAGTGCTGAGCAAAGAGGCTTGCATAGCACATTCCTTCTGTTCACAGGCAATGCACATTGTCCCACTGTCAGACCAGACACATTGTCAATTTTAGATAGTTTTAGTTTTTCCAGTAAGGCCCAAACCCACAGCAAACTGCAGTAGACACGTCCTCAAGAATACAAGCCCTACAATCTTATCTGTTAAAGTGCTTTAAATATTGACCAATCTTTCATCTTTCACATTTTCCAGCTGGACTCTGGCAGGATAACACATTTGGTGAATCCTTTCATGCAGTGTGTGAAATGAGCAGGATAGCCCTCTGTAGACATACCTGCTCCTGTGGGCATGACACTGCAGCCCTGGCTGAGGAATGAGGGATCCCAGAGCAAAGAGCAGACAGGGGAACTCCATGGACAGCATCAGCTGGGCTGAGATGGGCAGGGGCAGGCTGGGCCTGGGTGACAGATCCATGGAGAGCTCTGCACTCTAATGCCTCCCAGACATCTTTGTTCTGTTCTGGCACAAATCCCTCAAAACACACCTGGAGACACAAGGCTAGAAACTGAGACCTGGGCTACCTCTTCACTGCACTTCCCAACTTTCATCCTGTGGCACCTACTGAAGAACTCAGGTGACAACAGTCCTTTAAATACAGCAGTCTGTGCTGGACCTCTGTCACAGGGCTATGTTTATAGTAGAAATTATGGGTAGTGATCTTTTACAATGACCCTGGATAGTCCTGTGACTTCACTCATCTGCTCCAAGCACTGAATTAAGTAATTTTTTAACATGGTGTGAAATTTTGTCTGTTTTTGGCAACACAGAAACACAGAAAGCAGGAAAAGTGAAAAAAAAAAAAGAAAAAGAAAAAAAAGCTCCTATTACTTCAACTTTTAAACCGAGCCTAAGAAGCTAACAAAGAAAGATACTGTATAAACAAATTGATGTAATTGCACTACATGAAAGAGAAGACAGGTCTTGCTGAAGCAGAGCAGTAGAGAGCATGACAGAAGAAAATTCCTCAAAGCAGTGGCATATAAATATTGAATAAAATGCAAAAGTCAGCTCTGCAGATGGCTCTGGGAAAAGCAGCCACTCTGGCTGCAAATATGTTTCAGAGAATACACCACAGAAACTGGAAATCTGCAAAGCCAAGGAGGAAATCAGTGAATAATCTGCCAGAAGGAAATCCCCAGCTTCCACAATCAAGTACAGGGATTACAAAGATATTTCTAAATGAATGAAGGGCAGACTGGGACAGAAAAGTGAATTTCATGATTTATTTTTTTCCCTTAGCACTACACACTGCCATGCCAGGCATATACCTACTGCCTGTCTTTGCATGCCAATTAGATGTTTAACTTGGGATATTAATCTCTCTGCAAAATAATTTAAAACCATCTTTGTAACCATTATTTTCTTCCAGAGGCCTTTGAAAATAGCATTTCCAACAGATTTAAATATATGATTGCCAATCAAGTGAGCTGCATCAGCTCAATTTGCTTCTTGCTTTTTGCTTAGAGAACCAGCTGTACAATTCAGTCACAAAAGCTTCTGGAGCAAAGCTAGAGCGGATTTTGTTAATCTGGATTTGTGAGCCCCAAGCTAGTGGCTTAAAATTTCATGATGAATCTGTGTCACTGTGTATTTCCTTCTCCCTTGGGAAACAAAGGATAGATGTATGCAGAAAATCAGGGTTATTCCACTCAAGTGTAAGAAGCTACCAAGGGGAAATAGACAAGGAGAACTTGTCATCACCTTAGCCAGGTAGCCAAACCATGCCACAGTAGCAGCTTTCTGTGATTTGCATGGTGTGAAAACATAATATATTGCAAACAACACTTCACTCCCCACCCGCTCCAAATCAGACACAGGATGCAATGTTTCTGTGGGTTGCTGAGGCAAAAGAACCAGAGGATGCAAGCAAGGCCACAGCAGTGAGATCCAAGCGAAATGAAACACAGTGTCCTTTGCAGAACAGTCCTTTCAGGCATTGGCAGGCTTTCCTCTGACAGGCTGAGCTCACAGCTTCTCTTCACCCAGTATATCCAGCATTATTCTTTTCAGCAGGCTGAGGCAGAGGGTACCTGTGTGATCCTGATGACAGACATCTGCAAAGGGGACTGGAGGTGCTTAAACATGTGCAACCAACACCAAGCGGATCTTTCACACAGAGTAACATGCCAAGAACCATCAAGTTCCTCCCTCCACAAACATATTTCCTTAACTCCTTTGAAGGACAGCTACCCCAGTGAAACCAGGATGAGAGGATTCTCCAAAAGTCATTTAGCAAGTAAGAAGGGGAGTGAGGAATGACCTCCAGTCACCCTGCTTCCCCTGGCATACATCATCCTCATTTCTGGGCACCACAGCGTGTACAAGAAGCCTCATGGAAATCAATTCTAAAACACATGACACAATTAATCTGAAAAGGACACTGGGCAATACAAGCAGGTTTGTCACCATGCCTTGTGCCAACTAAGCTTTCAGGCTTTCAAGTCTAGCACTTTTCTCATCCTAAGGAAATAATTCTGCTAAGTGTCAAAATCACAATGAAACACAAGGTATTTAAACACAATATTAAGAGCACCAGAGATTGGTACAATGCACAGTATGTTTAGAATTGCAGATTTATTAATGTAGATTAAAACGCTTTGCCAGTAATCACTCATTTTCCTGACTGATGCACACAGCTTTTCTTCTCTGCTGTTCTTCAGCCTTGCAAAGCTGCACTGCTGGTCCCAGGGGGCTCCAGCCCTGTGGGGCCAAGGACAAGCGCCATGAAGCTACTCTGGCCTCAGCCCCTGACTATGGCATGAAAAAAATGCAACCAGGGAACTGCCAGAAATATGGAAATCTCTGCAATGAGCAAGAGGACTAGAGCTGGTACTCCCATCATACACAGTGAGGAGTGGGAGCAAGCAGAGAAAGCGGACTCAGCAAGACTCCATGCCCATATTGCCTTGCATTTTCTGGAGCATCCCATCAGAGGGAGCCTTAATGGAGCTGGTGTGACTGGGATGGGCAGTTCAGCAGCAAACACCCACAGCCCCACATGGAGGTGATGTCTTCCCTGGCCTTTCTGGGGTCTGGTGATATGGGTCACACCACAACTCGCAGACTCTCCAGAGCAAGGGCTCAGGCACTCCCTTGTTTGGGGAAGATGCTGGTGAAATACATTCAGGTAAAAACACTAATATAAAAACCCTGTTCCTCACAGCCTGAGAGCATTCATGAAGAGCTTATCTGAGAGGGGACAAGAACAACTGTAGGGACTGAATACCACCAAGGCGATAAAATTAGATCCAGTATTTAATCATCTTTCCAATAATTGTTTCATTTTTTTGCGAAGTATTTTTGAGAGATTTCTACATTTCATCACAATGAACAGGTGATGCTGAAAGATTTCATCTAGACAGAAGTTAAAGTCTGAAATTTAAAATTAAATTCTATACAGTGAATAAAATCCAAAGGTTAAAAAAGTAAAATAATCAAATTTTATTATTTTGGAAATATGGTCTATCTAAAGTAAATATTTTAAATATTTAATATTAAACATTAGCAAAGATCACTTTGTGGAGATGAAATGAGCATCATCATGGAGGTTTATAAACTGTCTCAATTCCACTAGGACCTGGGCAGCTGCTGTTCAGCACTAACAGCACACGGCATATTTGGTACAGTGTAGATTTTTTTTTGGTAGAATATACTTATTTATTGTCATAGCAGAAGAAGCAATTAGCTGGCATTTCATGGGGCAGTCTCCTAAGAAAAATCCTGAGGCAAGAGCAGCTCCACCATCAGATCAGACCCTGGAAGCAGGCGAAGTGTTCCCTGCAGACCTGTAGGTGTGTTAAGTTTCCCCACATGAGACCTTCTTGCAGGTTTTTCTTTCCCATCAGCAGCCTTGCCACTCACAAATGCTTCTTCTTTTTGATTGCCTCTGCCTTGACAGCCAAGCTCTTGGCACAGATGGTCAGGACCACAATAAGGACTCCAACCAGGAATGTCACCACAGGCCAGAGGAAGCAGTGCAAGAGGACAGTCTCATCATGGGTGCGCTTCAGCATCACATCATCTGGCCTGTGAAGAGGAGGAACAGAAGATGGAAAAAATGCAAATCAGCTCAACATCAATTCATTTAAGTGGAAATCGTCTACCATGGAATGAGTAAAAGTGTTTTATTTGCCACAGGATTAGAAAATTATTAAGTGAACCATTTCATTCACTGCTTTCACTTGCCTATTTATCACCAGCACTCATGGAGAGTTATAAGGGCTTTCCACATGGCTGTGTTTACAAGTTCATTTGGACAAAAAACTAACTAAACCAAATCAAAACCAAAACAAAAAAACTCTAGGTCTTCCAGGGGTCGTGTTCATTACAAACAGCCATGAGAGGTACAGTAACGTACTGACTGTGGACTGAAAAATTACTCTAGTAAAAATGTAATACCAGGCAGCATTTAAACATTGTCTGCTTCAAATGTCATCAGGCCCTGTGCAATGGGTTAAAGTGTAATTAAAGCTTCCCTTTTAGCCTGGAGTACTGATGTGTCCATGGAGGCTCCCAATGAGGCAAGCCCTGCCTGTGGTTTGGGTCTGGGTGCAGAGCTGGTCCCTGCCCTCAGCACTGAATTGCTGATGGCCCTGGCTAGCCCAGCTGTGCTGGCAGGCAGGAGTCTGCACAGAATCTGTCCCCAGGAGGACTACAGCCTGCCCCATGGTGGCCAAGGCTCTCAACTTAGCTCTTTCCCAGCAGTGGCTATTCCAGCAATAAGCTGTGATTTGGTGCTGCAAACAGTGGTGTCTGAGTAGGCTCCTACAGGAACACTCTGGGGAGCCTCCCCCAATGGTCTGAACCTCCTTGCCTCCACCAACAGCATCTAACACACAGCCATGGTTGGGTCTGTGACAGGTTTATGCATTTCCAAGGGAAATGGAGGGGAGAGAAGAAGACCAAGGAGGAGTCATCTCAAGGCATTTGGAAATTCAGCCATGCCATGTGTCTGAAAGATCAGATGTCTATCCGTCTCTTCCAAGCTGGGAAAGTCAGTCAGGAAATCCAATGGCAGGTTTTCCTCAGCTCTGGCTCTTTCTGCTCTCCCTGCATTTTAACAGTTATTAAATCAGTCTCATGGCATTTGCATTTTGCTGCTGCTTTTCCATCTACAGCCAGAGACACACAGTCTCTGGAAAACTACCTGCAAAGGAAAGAAAACTTTCTCTAATTAAGAAAATATCTGTAGTCTTGACTCATGTTGGTCCTCACTTAAATTGAAGACTCCCATCACATGTTGCTTCATCAGAGCTATTTGACACTCCTTGGAACAACAAACCTCACAGCCTAAAATCCTGGCAAGCCAGGTTCACCCAGCCAGGTCCTAGGAATTAAGCTCTCCTAACACACTGGCACATGGGAGCAGACACCTGCTCTATGACTGTGCTGTCTCTCCCACAATAGCTTTATCCTGAACAGAAAGCAGCACTAAGAAAACCTTCTCTGCAGGCAAAACAAGAAACTCTTATTCTTTCACTGAGAAGTTGATTTATGGAGATGTTTGCAAATCTACAGAGTCTAATCCATCCTTAAAGAGCTAATGAAGCTAGACTGCTAAGCTACACCTAATCCCAGATTTAATTGCACCTGCATTTGCATTTGGGGGTCTCACCCAAAACTGCTGTGTGTAGGATTCTCTTCACCACGCCAGTCCCCAAAGCTGACACCATGCATCTCTCTTTGTTTGTGTAGTAAGGAGCAGAATAAGACTCTGATTATGAGCAGCTCAGCTATATAAAATTTGAAATTCAGAGACATAAAAAATGATCAAAAGAACCCCAGGTATATTCAGTAGTGGAATGCGTGAAGTCTGCTTAACCAAAATCCTCCATATATATAAGCAGGCACAGGTGGAGACTGTAAATTGAAGAAGTAGTATTGACTTTATAGGTGCAAACTCACCAGCCTATGCCATTTGAATGACAGCACCTGAACAGAAAAATCCTTTCGCAGGAGATATAATACTGCTTCCCTCTTATTTACTATATCATCATCTGTGAGTAACAGTGCTAGTTGGCAAGGCGGCCATAAGTAGGCAGCACTCAATCTCTTCACAGCTCTCAGCTTAGGAGTGATATTGAATTTTAAGTATTTTTAAAAGCAGATACTAATCAAACAGCTCAAAAATAAGGGGTAAGCAAAAAACCCAGAAAATTGGCTTCAGTTAAAGGAAAGAAAGTGTGATTGGGGAAAGCGAGATATCCTTTTGACTGAATTTGAGATGTTTTTGAAAACATAAGCTAGCAGCAGTGGATGCCAAATACTCATTATAGGTGTGACTGTAACTTAGTAATTTAAAAGTTTCCCTTTTGGAAAAGAGTCAAAGACAGAGGCCTTTAATTAAACCTGGAGATGAGGTTTGGGTTCAGATGGGTATTATTGCTATTCTTAGCTTCAGCAAGAGTCCCTGTGCAATTCTTACATGGCCAAAGGTGTGCAGTGACTCACTGTCAACTGCGCACGACATCTCTTCAGGCAAGACATGATTTAGTCCCCAAAAACACTTAATTAAATTTCTGATTTAATATTTAATACTTCATAAAACTGGCACCACATTTAAGACATTAAATGCCCTTCTTTAGTCAAAAGGAGGGAGCAGCACTCCTGGATGATGACCTGACACACAGGAGAACTCAGGGACTCTCCAGGATGTAGCCTCTCGGTATTGACTCTTAGCATAAAAAATGGTGGGACAAATTTGGACCAATTCCCACATTCTTGGGAATTCAGAAGGGTCCCGGTTGACTGGAAGCTGGTTAACGTTGTCCCGGTTTTCAAAAAGGGTAAGAAGGATGACCCTGGAAACAACGGACCTGTCAGTCTCACTTCAGTCATTGGCAAAATTAGGGAGATTATTCTGGGAAGTGTTGAAAAATACCGGAAAGGCAACACAGTCATTGGTCACAGCCAGCACGGCTTCATGAGAGGAAAATCCTGCTTGTCAAACTTAATTTGCATTTATGACAGGGCAACCCAGTTAGCTGATCAAGGGAAGCCAGTTGATGTCATCTCTTTGGATTTCGGTAAAGCTTTCAATACTGTCTCTCACAGGATCCTTCTGGATAAAATGTCCAGCACAGCTGGATAAACACATCATGTGGTGGGTGAGCAATTGGCTCATGAGTCAAGAGCACAGAGGGTACTAGTGAATGGGGGGACATCAGACTGGTGACTAGTGGGGTTCCACAGGGCTCCATCCTGGGCCCAGTGCTCTTCAACATCTTCATAAATGACTTGGACACAGGACTGGAAGGGATACTGAGCAAGTTCGCAGATGACACAAAACTGGGAGGAGCTGTTGACTCCCTCAAAGGCAGGGAGGTCCTACAGAGTGACCTTAACAAGTCAGAGCACTGGCCAATCACCAACCAGATGAAGTTCGACAAGGGGAAGTGTTGGATTCTGCAGCTGGGATGGGACAACCCTGGATGTACGTACAGACTGGGGAATGAGATGCTGGAAAGCGGTGCCACAGAAAGGGACCTGGGGGTCCTGGTGGATGGCAAGTTGAATCTGAGTCAGCAGTGCCCTGGCAGCCAGGAGGGCCAACCATGTCCTGGGGGGCATCAGGCAAAGCATCACCAGCTGGTCGAGGGAGGGGATTGTCCCACTCTGCTCTGCACTGGGGCAGCCTCACCTGGAATATTGTGTGCAGTTTTGGAGCCACAATGTAAGAAAGATAGTAAGCCATTAGAGAGTGTCCAAAGGAGGGTAATGAAGATGGTGAAGGGCCTTGAGGGGAAGTCGTGTGAAGAGCAGCTGACGGCACTTGGTCTGTTCAGCCTGGAGCAGAGGAGACTGAGAGGAGACCTCATTGCAGTCTGTATTTTCCTCATGATGCAGAGGGGCAGGCACTGATCTCTTGTCTATGGTGACCAGTGACAGGACCCACGGGAATGGCCTGGAGTTGTGTCAGGGGAGGTTTAGGTTGGATATTAGAAAGAGGTTCTTCATTCAGACAGTTGTTGGGCACTGGAACAGGCTCCTCAGGGATGCAGTCACAGCACCAAGCCTAAGAGAGTTTAAGAAGTGTTCAGACAATGGATTCAAGCACCTGGTGTTATTCTTGGGGCAGTCCTGTGCAGGACAAAGAGTTGGATGCAATGACCCTTTTGGGTCCCTTCCAACTCAGAAGACTCTGTGACACTCAAAACGCACTAATGAAATTGCTTTGGTTTTGCATGGCAAGGCTAGCATGTACTGAAGCTGCCATTTTGACTTTTTCTTGCTACCTTTTTAAGGGTGACCTGCCTGTTCCCAAAGTCTGAAGGCTTGTTGTTTGGCTTGGAGACACAAAGGGAATCGGTTCTTGCAGTGGAACTTCTCACAGTAAAGATGTCTCTTTGCTGGAAGCCCCCACAGCATCACTCCCCTGGTGCTCAGGCAGTGGTGTTGAACACAAAGAAGGTACATCATTCCTAGAAACTTGTTTATTTTCCCTGTGAAAATCAGCAGATATAATCAAATATATCACCTGGTCCCTGTAAGTGTCGTGCCCTATCTTTGATCTATGACTCTTATATAATACTACAGTTCAAAAATGTTGGCAGAGGGATTGCACATAATCCCCCCTAAATTTGATTATGGGCAAGCTCTTGTTTCTTGTGATGCTGCCATTCAGCTCTCCAGTAAATGCCAAGCCCCTGGAGGGGATGCACCCAAACTCCTAACACCAGTTATCTGTGCACAAAACAGTGACAGAGGCAAGAAAGAGACCTAGACCAAGGGGGGGAAAAACAGAATACTTGCGAGCCCTGCTCAGGCATTGAGACCTGGTTCTGTTGCAAACAGTGATGGCCACTGTGCAGCACCACCACCACTGCCTAGCATCAGCCCCAAAGTGAAAAAAGAAAGAACAAACTAAAAAAAAAAATCCAACCTGAAGGAGTCATTAGCTTAACCACGAAAACACAACTTTCCTTTTCAGTGAACAGACAAAGAGGAAGGAATTTTGTTTTCATTGCTAAAAGGTGAGACCAGGATTTATTTTTAGCAGGACTTTGAGCTTGGGGCTAGACCTTTGTGGAGCTCTGAGCCAGGTTAACTGGATTAGTTGTTGCATTATACAACACATCCCTGCTAGGTGCTGCCAAGCAGTGCAAACTAACACAGGATAGAGCAGGCCTCCATCAGAGCCTTTGGAGCAATTACTGAACATCAAGGGAAGAATTGCAGTCCAGGGATTACCAAAAGGTCATGTAGGACCACAAGGTTACAGGCACGTAAACATTCCAGTCATCACTTATGAACCACATTGTACAACTTACAGTAGACAACAAAAGCTGACAGAAGAGAGGGCACAGATAGGGAAACCTTACAAATATTTTTTGTATTCAAATAATCTGGAATTAAAGACATTTGCCATACACTTATTTTGCCCACAGTTGTTCACATCCCTTCACTTTGACAAGCAGCCATTTTTCCCTTATTGTTGCAAGATGCAGAGATCCTCAGCTGGATGGCTGCATGCAGGGGCAGGGCACATCTTACTAACAGTAAAGCCTTCTCCCTCTTGGGCCCAAGCACTTCTCCACAGGTGACAAAATAAGAAAGAAAGGACAGAAAACAGCCACACCATTTTCTGATCAGAGGGAATTAATTTAGGAAAGTGTGAAGCAACAGAGCAAACAAATATTTATCTTTCAGCATTTATGGATGAGCAGCCCTATACCTGAGCACTCTTGGCTTCCAAACCTAATTGTTCCCAGTTAAATGGGGAGCCTGAAGGGTACCCCAACAACAGATTACTGATCACCAGACAGTATTAGCTCTTCAAATCTCTGAGACAGAGAAGTCTTAGTTGATAGCAGTCTTGTTTTCTCTCTTTCTATTCTTCTTGTGGATGTCAACGAGACATGGAACGTGAAGAAATAAAGCAACAGGATCTCCCCCATCCCACCTGTTTCCTCAGGCATCTCATTTTAGGACAGGCAGCGACCCTTGCTTGCATGTAGTCATGACTACAGACTCCCTGGGACACTTGATGTGAGATTCAGAACACTGAAGCACTAGAGTTCAGTGTCTTCTCAAACCTTTGGCAACAGCCTGAGAACTTTATGTGAATTTGCCTTTTATTTTGTGCTACAAACCCCTGGGGTTGGTTTCTGCTGGGCAGGTCTTCCTTCAAACTGGAATATCATCATGGTAACAGACAGGCACCTTCACCAGGGGTCTGGAAAAGCAACCTTCCCATGCAACTTGCAACTTGCTAGTCAGAGAGGAGTGGGACACTAAAAGTAAATACACTGTGCATGCAGCAAAAGTTCTGACAATGAAGCTGAATTAAGTTTGATGAAGAATAGATGCTGTTAACTCATTGCCTATATATTTACCCAGAATTTCATTCTGCCTTTTCAAAAGGGAGAATAAGGAGATTGCAAACAGTACTGTCTCTAAGGAATTATTCTCTGTATGTTTTACACAAACTGACACAGAGCTTATCCACAGAATGAAAAAAAGAAAAGTGACAGAAAATACACACACTTCTATTTCGAAGTGAACAGACTTTTCCCCCAGTTTGTTATGTTTTTTTTTCCTGCTTCACAAGCTGCTTAGTCATTCTTACTCTAAAAGTATACCTAGCAAGCACAGTCCTCATCAGCAAAACTTATCTCCCAAAGTTCATTGTTATCTTCAGTAGAAAATAAACGATGTACAAATTTTGGCTTAGACTATCTTCAAGACTCTCTGGCAGTGAGCCTCTCTTCTGCTGTATATGAATTGTTGTATGATCAGCAAAAGGCAGTATTTCAAGGCAGCCACTGCACTGGCAAGAACATTAAGCATTATAGGATTCAGCACCTTTAAGGAAAAAAATCTTGCCTGAGTGCTGCACAATTCTTCACTGTCAACTTACATAAATGGCAGATGCTAGATGGCATGCAGCCTCAGAAAAATTTTGTCTTTGCTTCACCTAAATGTGATGTGAGAACCAGCTCACAGAGTTCTGGACACCTACCACCCTACGCTTATTTACAGGAGAGAAAAAAGCATCTCTGGGTATCTGACCTATATTAGGCATTTATTGTGGGGTATGATAAAAGGCTTCTGTTTCTCTCCACTGATTAGAAAAGCTAACTTTCACAGCATCCTGTCCACACCAATTCCAATGTATCCTAGCCATGACTTCTGCAGACAATCCCATGCTTCTGACTCTCCTGCTCACTCAGGCAGTGGTTGCTGCAGGTCCCACGTTGCAGCAGCATGTGGAATGGGCAGCACATTACTGTCCAGAGAAGCCAAAATCATAACTAGGCTCCTGGTTAGCAGTCCCAAGCACTGGCACCTTGTGGACCAAAGGACCCCCCAAGAAGGCCCCTGGTAAGTCTGATGTCACCACACAGGATGTCCTAACCTGTACATGCTGTAGGCAGTGCTTCTTTCCCCTCTATGAGGAACAACAATTCTTGTTACACAGTGTTGGTGGGAGACCTCTGTGAAGAGTTAATGAGGGCAACAGCCTATCATCCTGCACACACTGACTAAGTCATTCCAGGAATGGGACAATAATTATAGCCAGCCTAGGACAAACCTGAAGCCCCCAAGGCATTCACTGGGCTACCCACAGAACGGTCAGGCATTTTTCCACCTGCCACCCTGCTCCAGCTCCTCAGTTCATCTTAGGTCCTAGCACACAATGGCATCCATTTTCTTCCTGTTTGTCTAAATGAACTTAAATATCTGGTGCCAACAGTCCCACACTGAGCCCTGAATTGCACCTGCAAGCCCCGAGCTATTACCTCCTAGGTCTCCCTTATCTGTTTAACTTCCAAGTGTTTCAGGGGTAAGACCAACCTCCTCCTGCTGCCACATCACCTTTTATTTCCTGGCATATCACCATCAGAAAGAGACAAGCAAAAGGACTCCCTCCTCTTTGCGTTTCATGAAGGAAGAAAAGCACACATCACCCTCATGCACCTCACATCAACATCAGCAGTGAAAGTAAGAACCGAAACAGAAGGGGAGATGCATTAGGTTGCAACTTTCTACTCTGCAAGCATTTATGAAACCTGGCAGTTCTGTGAATGTTTATTATACGTATCTGATTCATTAATCCTCTATGAACAAAATTTCTGAATTAGTATTTAGTATTTATCTTCCCTTTTCTTCCATGAACACAGTAGGGTTTTTTTTTACCATGAAGGGAAGGAACATTAATATCCAAGCCAGAAATTTGCCATCTGAGTGTTAAAAGCCAAGGTATTTTTTGCCATAAAATTTGCATGTTTTAAGGAAAACTTTGGGGAAAGTTTAGTACTTTTACTTCAAGTGGTAAAAATGCTCCTTTGTTTCCTGGGTCTCTTTTCATCAATAGAATTGTCTTGCAAAGTTCTGTACTGAGCTTGCTGTGATAAACCACATCGCTCTGGAGTGGGGGTGTATGTGTGTATGTGTATACATATGCAGGCATTTATATATATTTTCAAACAGAATCAATGAACAGCTGTTGAACAGATACATAAGCACTTCTGCCTAGCCAAATGGAGATTACTCACCTCAAGTGCTGGTTAAAATAGCATGTAAATGGTTGAGAACCCACTTTCTCTTTCCAGTATTTCTGCTTGTACGTGACGTTCTCAGAGTTCTCTTGATCGTCTCTTGCACAGGGAGGGATGTATGAACACTGCCAAGACACGTCACAAAACAGAGTTACTTCTGGGCTCAAGAACACAGGGCATCACTTCTCTGTGTTTTCCTCCAAATACCAGCATGACTGAAATGGACAGACAATAATAATCACAAGCTACAAAGAAACAAAAGAGAAAAGTTAGCTGAACTTTACTTCAATTGCTGGTTACTCCGTGCAGGTACTGGAAAAGGATATGCCAACACTCAGAAACAAAATAAAGGCTTTGTCATGCTTTGTTCCATTATCAAACCAAACCAACTCGTAACACCCTGAGTTTTGCATGATGCATGTGAAAATGATTGTTTCATTTTGATGAATTCCTAGGCAGCTGCATGGATTGGATTTGAATAACTTCCTATTTTCAGTGAGGCACACAATCAACAAGTTTTGTTCAGGATCATGCTAATGAATAACTCAAAAGAGCCTTCCCAGATGATGGGATATCTGATACCCACTGGTAAAAGAAGATATTCTTCCACTGTTACAACACAGGGAAACAAGTAAAAATTCACAGCTTCCCTTCAGCAGAAAGTTTCAGTATATGCTTCTGCTGTACAGAAGTGAAAAAGGGTTGAGCATGCAGCTGAGCTCTCTGCAGATCACACCCTCAGACATCTGCTTCAAAGCCCAGAGATCAAGGGAAGTTCCTCTCCCAGCTTGGTGCACTTGGGACTGTGCTTTCGGAGACTCTTCTTTGGGTCACACACAGGCATATACTTTAGGTCCCAAGTCTTGTCTGTCACACACCACCCTTACCTCCTAGCCACAGGCACTTAAACAATAGAAAACAAATAGTCCACTGAATCAAATGTTGGCAGTATCAGGATCTAAGTGTCCAAGAATCCCTCTTATTTTTACCAGGCATCCATAGAGGCGATCATTACAGGAGATGTTGAATCACACTGAGTAACACAGCTTAACTGATCCTCAGGTAACACAAAGGCTTATCACCCTGAAGGATGCATGGACACCAAGGCTCCAAGTGCACACACAGAATTTTAATTCCTTTAAAACTTGGAGCTGCAAACAAAACGGTGCAACTGTGAAGGCAGCTAAAAAGCCTCCTACTTAGGTAGGATGAGGAAGCAGGAGGTGTAGGGTGTGGGAAGCCCCTAAAGGGGAGTTCACATATAATCACAACATTAATTTCTTCACAGTATCTTGAAAGCAGTAAACAATAAGGAGAGAGATATCCTCTCTAACAAGAAAATAAAGATCATTGTGGCTCATTGTGCCTAGTGAGTGCTTCCTCTTCTGGTGAAGTTTCACAGGGGCCTACCTTGTCCCCAGCTACACATTAAACCTGAGTCGTACAGACCTACAAGTCCTTCTCCACCATACAGCAGCTTGAAGCTTTGCCATTCCAGGGGGAAAGGAGAAATTTCAGGATTTTACTGCCCTAATCATGTAAAATCTGACCATTTCTGTCAGCACACACAATTGCTGTTAGTGTCTTCCACACTTCAAACTGGAAGAATCTGCAAGGTCTTCCATTCTGCTTCCAAGCTGAAACTTGTCTTATTCACGTGCAAGAGCCCCCATTTTCACATGGACCCACATCTGGTGTTGCCATGGCACAGAATTGCCTTTGTTTCCCTGTTCAGATGACCATAAACAAGGATTGTCCCTCTGCTGATGACAAAGGGCAGAAACAAGCAGTAACACTACTCTACTTCAGGAACTAGAATGCAGGATTTACCACATGCAGTTATTGCCATCATAGACAATATTCCCTGGTCAGCAACACTTTTGGTTTGATTGTGTACTTTGGAAGCAACAAGCACTCCCCTCTTTCCTCCACGTTTCCCGTGCATAAACACATCTGTGCAGCAGCTGGATGGAATCAGCAAATTTGGCACAAAGATACCTGAGTGCAATGCTGGCGCTGCTCTGCCTCCTGACAGCACCAACATGCTGCACCATCCCAGCTGGTTCCCTCTTCCCTGTTTTGCCCGGGCTCCAGTACTCCCAACCTTCTCTGCTCTGATGTTTTTCTTGGAAATGGTACTATATCCCACCAGCTCTATACTCACTGCCTACATCTGACCGTCATCACCACCCTGCTCTTTCCCATGGCCCCCACCTTGTAGGTAGTCCCCAGCTTTTGACGTCTCTAAAAAGAGTCCCCCAAGCCAACCACTATTTAGCCATCGCACAAAATGCAGAACTAGACAAAACAACTACATACCAATATACATTCTTCTGTCTAAATTTCCTCAACTATCTAAAAAACTCCTATTCCTGTGGTACTGGCTCCCTACACATATTTCTTCCCTCCTCTGAAATGTTTCTTCCTTGTGGCTAGAGCCTACCGCTGTTCTCTGCTATGAAAGTGCAACTACCCCACCACTCCTGGCTAAACTTTCTCTGGATCCTTCAGTGACCTTCCACCCCTACAAAATATTACTTGAATCCTTCACGAAGTTCACAACCTAGTGATCTGTTGTTTAGCCCCATCTTGAGTTTCAGACTTAGAAACAACCACTGAGGTCTCTTTTCCCAAGAGATGTCCATCTGAATAGATGGACAAGTATCAAGCTGTAACCGTCTCCCTTAACAGTTCCATCACAGACTACTTCACAATTTTTGCTATCAGCCCCTATTCTTTTAGCTCAATATGAAGATACTAAAAATTGAGTTCTTCAGGGCAGGGATTTTTCTTGGTTTGGAAGATGTAAAGGGGCCCACAGACAGCTTCTTTGTTCAACGCTTCTGTCTTTCCCCATGCCAAATATGGGAATATTGACAGTACCTACAGGAGGGAGACCTGGAAGCTGGGGACAAGAGTGAATGCTCTTCATAACTCGAACTTCACACCATTCTCTGAACAAGCAGTTTCAACGACAGGTGGCAGAAAGCATGCCAGATAGATACATTTTCACCTCTTTATCTTCGCATGGAAAACACAAAGGAGACACCCAGGGTCTTGCCATAAATTGATGTGACCTCACTGCTTGAGCCTGTTGAGGATTAACAATCTTGAAGAGAGGAGTGGTCTCTGCCCAAATATGAATCCCAGGGGTCACCCTGAAACATCAACTCAATGTGGTGAAGGCCTTGAGCTACTGTGAACACCCAAGGTCCAATTCTGATGTGAATTTATCACCTGCTGCACAGACACTGGAGTTTGTTCGCCTCTCCAGGGTGCCCACCACTGTCCCCACCAAGCCAATGAACACTTTGTCTCCTTCTGATCCACACAGGTGGTGGATCTCTCTTATTCAGCCTCACAAGCACACTTCTTGGGGACTTTGTTTGATCAACTGTATTGCCCTCCAAAGTACAGTCAGCAGGGACATCAAAGGGAATCATAACTTTCAATTAGCAACAGGCAGGTTCTGAAATGTTAATTCCGCAGTCCTCCCTCACAAGTCATGGCATGAAATACTGCCAACAAAACATAAACAAATGTCAACTGTTTGAAAACAAGCTAGGACACCGAGTGCTCAACTGCAGCTTACACACCAACATCCATTTTTAGTGAAACCATCCCACTGTTTATTGCTTTGATGTTTTTTTTCTTAAACAAGTGACAATGAAGTTGGAGAATATCACTTGAGATTAGACAGTCAGAGTAACTCTGGTGGAGCAGAGGCCTTTTCAGCAGATCTTTTGATACATGGTACTGCAATCACACCTCTTACACTATGCCACAGCAACAATAAAATTATGCCATTCCAATACCATCTCAATTACACAGTTCAAAATCAGTATCAGGTTAATAATATTCCCGCTTCAGTCAAAGCCAGTGTTCGGCTAGACGGCTCAGGATTCAATTCAATAAAAACGTCAGTGAACAGCTAATAGACCTCTACACCCAGGTTTTGTAAGATTTGTGTCTGTGGTGCTGGACGTTCCCACTTCAGTGTTTCTGAAGATGCCTGAGAAGACCCCTGAATACGTCATCAGAGCAGATATTCTTCCACATCACAGAGAAAGAACAGAGGCATGAACTCTTGGCAATGGTTTAACTTCGAGGTTGCACTTTGTGCTTTGCAAAGACTAATTCTTGCTCAACTCAGTTTTTAAGAAAAAGCAGACAGACTTGGTAGGCTCTGAGGGAAGCTGTGTCAAGCTTGGAAGACACAGTCTACAAGACAAGACCAAAAAAGTCTCAAATGCAAAGAGATGTAAGGGCACAAATTAGAAGCAAGTCAGCCCAACAGAAGAAAAAACAATGTCACTAAGGAACAAGTCTCCAAACTCAGTCACCAAGTGACTTGCTGAGGACCATCCTCCTGGCTGCTGATGATCCATGGGACAGAGCACATACCCATTGTTTGGTGTGGCAAAGCTCCATATCACATGCCACAGACTTTGCAAAGCTTTGTGATGAAATGAAGGAGTGGAAAGGATGCTGCAGGTAAGTACCATTACAAAAGTACAACACAGCACTAAAGCCAACAATTTCTGACTCTTGATCTCCAGGTGTACTGGGTTTGCTTGGCAAGGTTTTGGCAGTGAGAGAGGCTACAGGGGTGGCTTCTGTGAGAAGCTGCCAGAAGTTACCCCCATGTCTCACAGAACAATTCCTGCCTGCTCCAAGATAGACCTTTGCTGGACCCTCAATCAAAGGCAGTGCTAGAGCCTCTGAGATAACATATTTAAGAAGGAGAAAAACTGCTGCACAGTAGTAGCCAGGAGAGAGCAGTGAGAATATCTGACAGAAGCAACCTTGCAAACACTAAGGTCAGGGAAGAAGGAGAGGGAGGAGGTGCTCCAGGTGCTGGAGTAGAGATTCTCCTGCAGCCCGTGGTCCAGACCATGGTGATACAGGCTGTTCTCCTGCAGCCCATGGAGGTCCACAATGGGACACATATCTACCTACAACCTGTGGTGGACCCCACACCCAAGCAGGTGGTTGCTCAAAGGAGGTTGTGACCCCACAGAAAACTTGTGCTGGTGCAGGGGCTCGGCAGGACCTGTGGTCCTTTGGAGGGGAGAGCCCATGCTGGAGCAGGTTTGCTGGCAGGACTTGTGACCCCACGAGGGACCCACACTCGAGTAATTCATGAAGAACTGTAGGCTGTGGGAAGGACTCACATTGGAGGAGTTTGTGGAGGGCTGTCTCCTGTGAGAGGAACACCATGTTGGAGCAGAAGAGCGTGAGGAGGAAGGAGTGATAATGCATGATGAACTGACCATGTCCCACATTTCTGGTCCCAGGGAGGGGAGGAGATAGAGAAAATCAGCAGTGAAGTTAAGCCCAGGAAGAAGGGACAGGGTGAGAGAAGGGATTTTTAAACTTGATTTTATTTACACAGTACCCTTCTCTGATTTAACCGGCAATAAATTAAATTAATTACCCTGAGTCAAATCTGTTTTGCCCTTGATGGTAACTGTTGAGTGATCTCTCCCTGTCCTTATGTCAACCCAAGAGCCTTTTCTTATATTTCCTTTCCCCTTTCCACCTGAGGGGAGGGATAAAGTACCTTGTGTGGGCACCCGAAGTCCAGACAGGGTCAACCCCCCACACCAGGCAATATATGAACTTCTAACTTTGTGTGTGAGTGTCTCCATGCATTACTGGGGTACCTTCATGGCACAGAAGGAAGCGCTGCCACAATCATCCTACTGGGGAAGGAGATGAGGAGATGAGCTCCTCCTATTAATACAAAAAAAATTGCCCCTTCAGGCTGACTGCACTGAGGGAGATAGAACTGAGCACTATGTCTAGTTTTCACCTGTATCTGTCAGCATAGATGACCATCACACTTCATCAGTACAACCCACCAGGAGTGGCCAAAACCACAACCCCTCACAGAGGCTCGAGGCAGAGGGTGGTGGCCCAGGTGAGTTAAGTTGGTAATGAGGTTTATCTATTGCCCCTGGGGCTGCTTCCAGAGGAATTACTAGACAGCATCTGCATAGTTTCTTCATCATGGGTACCAGCCCAAACACAGATCTGATGCTTCACCAGATTCATCTGACTTTCCCAAAATTACTGCAAAATTGGGCATATTTTGTTATGAAACCTCCTCTGTCGTGGGTCATATTTAAGAGAGTTCAACAATCAAGCTCATTTCTATTTACAAGTGCACAGAACAGATAACTGCACATCATCTTGTCAGATGGAGCAGTTACAGAAAGAAGCACGACAGGAGTATGGGCAGATGTGGAGTGCAGTGACTGGTTGCTCTGCTCCCCTGCCTGGGACATGGATGGGGAGAACCAAGTCCTGCTGTAGAGCTGCTAACATCTGTCTCACCAGTCGCTCCCCTAAAAGTTTCTTTGGCAAAACTGTGGGCAAATTCTTTTGACTCTTCACTTCAAGTGTAGAAAGGGAAAAGTCTAAAAAGACAGGATGTAAACCTTTTCAGCAGCCAACATATTCCCCTGTCATTTCTCCCAGCCAGACTTACAGCCTCGTCCCTGCACCAGCTGTATGCATTGCCAGCATACTCGATGGCCAGAGAATGATAGCAACAAATTGACTTTGGAATTAATCCCTCTTAAGCCTTATCTCAGAGATTATTATTGCTATCAAGGCAACTGAAGAAAGGCCACTGTCACTCCAATGAAATTTCTTCCTCTAAGACAGCAATCAAAAAAAAAAAAATCCACAAATCACTCAGACTGAACACAAATGTAATCGTGTCCGGTGCTTTATATATACATTCCTGGATTAACTCTGACCCAGCTATATAATCTTTTAAGAACTAAAATGAATCCTGGACTGTACAACAATGTGAATATCTTAAAAAGCAAGACAGGAAAAAAAATCTTTTCCTGCATCTAGAAAACGTTTTTCCTCGCTAGAACAGACAGATTTGTAGCTGCAATACGTTTAAATGCCAGCACACTCCACTACAGAAAGGAGAAGGTTTTTAGTCCAATACACTGGGGGTTTTGGGGGTGTGAAGCTGCCAACTGATTCAGTATTGTGTGTTGTAAGGAGCCTGAACTATGCCTTTTCCACACTACTGATTTACAGGTGAAATTTGCCATTGTTCAAAGAGAAGCAGCTAAAAACAATGTCACATTCAAAGACTATTTAAACAAAATTGTTAATTTTTTCCCCTTCTAGTTAGTTGGAACTGATTAGCATGCTGTATGTCAAATTGCATGAATACAAGGAAGCGTACTGCAAGAAGACAATGGGAACAGGAAGGGTTAATGAATCCCTAAGTGTTCACTTATAAATACATACCAGATCCTGAGCATTAAATCCAGCAGATTTCTACCCTGTTGCTCTGTTATATTTCGGCATAAAATCCTGAAAGCTTTTAAAGAAGGTGAGACTTTAAAACAAAAATTAAAAGGAGAATATAATTGTTTGGTTCCACAGGCACTGAACTAGGGAAAAAAGGGAAAACCAAAGGAACAGATACAAACTTCAGTCCCTTACAAGGGTATGTTTTTTGGATGAGACCTAAAGAACTTTTCTTCTTCTTTTGTATTTGTTTTACATAAGCTTCTTATGGTAGGGAAAATACTTGGAGCACCTTTTTTTAATTTTTTCCTATGTAGTTTTCTACTTAGTTACATTCAATTACTACCAGAGAAAGTGGTTACATCAAAAAAATGCACCCTTTCTGTTTGGGCTCATCTAGTAAATCAGACTTAATCCTCAGCAATCAATATCCCAGGGTAAACAGTCCACACCTAGAGACACAAGGTGAAAGGTAAAGAAAATAGATTTTATTTGTAAAAGCATGCAAGTACCACACTCTGTCAACACACAGCCCCATTTCCTTACTAATTATTAATATAAAATTAACTGTGATACAAAAATAGATTTCTGTATGACATTTACAGGCATTACTTCTGAAGCTCCGAGTGTCTCCCTGCAGAATTGTAATCTAGCACGCGGGAAGGCACAATCCTTCTTTTCCCACCAGACTTCCAGAAAGGCAGAAGAAAATAGGATTAAGAAGTAAAAACAAAACATTTGGACTGCTCAGAAAGATCCTGCGGTCACAGTCCAATTTGAAAGTCTCTGCTGAAACTGCAGGAGCTGATAGAGTTGCTGAGCCCAGGCTTTCTGGTGGCACAGCTCAGCACCTACTGCCCACCTTCAACCTCCCATCCCTGCCGGACATGGCCACAGCAGGGCCACTGGGCCGGGTGCAGGGAGAGCCATGATGCTGCACCCTCTGCACCACCATGTCATCTTCACCCCGTATCAAAAGGGTGGCTTCTCTCCTGCATTTCACCATCTACCCTTTGCCCACCCAAAAATGGAGAGATTTTTGGAGAAGTCCTGGCAGCGGAGGCACACAGGGCACACCTCTGTAACCACAGGGAGCTTGGCAGCAGCACTCCCAGGGAAAGGTGAAGTTTATAAAGTGCTCTGCCAGGCCAACATTTCATCTGCTTTGCTATCAGGCACCATCCAGCACTGCAGCTTCATCACTCATTGCCTCTGAGCAGTGCCAACAATTTAATCCAAATCCTGTCAGACTTACCAGGCTGCCTCTCACGCTGCTGATTTTTGCCCCAGCCACCCTTAAAAGCCCACGAGCTGCCAAGGATCAAAAAAATAACTCTCAGCCCCTAAGCTTACAACTTAATCCACCTTCCAAGGGACAGCCATACCAGTATAAATATGACTGAGGAGATGTGAGGCTGCACATCCCAACTGGACAGGAAAGCCTGGTCTCTGGCCGCTGCAAGCAGGCCCCGGCACCATTCTTAACAGGACCCTTGGCACTGTGCTACACCCACAGTTCGGTCAAAGAGCTGAAATTTCCTTCTTCTACACACTCATGATTTCAGACCATTTCAGGGGCAGGGGGACTCTGCCACGGTTTTTTTCCTCTGGAAACTACTCAATAGGATCTCGTCCACCTTGGTGGCGTGCTGTTGAGGCCATTTTTACCCAGCATGAAAGAAAAAGGAGAAGGCAAAATAACTGCCTTTAAAGAAAAAGAAAGCACAAGTCACACGTTGCTTTCAGACTATCCCAGTTTGCTTTAACGTGCAACTTTCACGACTCCCCCGTTCGGTCCTTCATATGGGCGATGGATAAGTTTAAAAATCTAAACGGAACGGAGGAAACTCCTGTTTCGGGGCAGCCCTCCCGCGGGCTCCGTTAGCTTTTCCCTTGGGCTTTGGGGAGGTGCTCCAGGAAGCCCCTCACCCTCTGGGACACACGGAGCTCCCCCGGCAGCAGGAGCAGGAGTGTCCCCCGGCTCCGGGCGGGGAGCCACAGCGGAGCCTCCGCCGCACCCGGGGAGCTGCCGCCCGCCCGAGGGATGCGCTCCGGACCGGGAGCGACGGGCGGGGAGCCGGGAGGATCGGAAAGAAGTGCGTGTGTGTACATACATACACAGAGAGAGAGAGACGGAGTGTGCACGTATATAGTAGTATAGTGTACTCAGCATAGTATATAGAATAGTGTAGTATAGTATGCAGTATACTATACATTATACGTATACAGTATAGTGTTATACTATGCTATATAGAATCACACAATATGGAAGGGACCCATAGGGACCATCGGGTCCAACTCCTGGCCCCGCACAGGACCATCCCCAGGCGTCACACCATGTGCCGGGGAGTATTGTTCAAACGCTACTTGAACTCTGTCAGGCTTGGTACTGTGACCACTGCCCTGGAGAGCCTATTCCAGTGCCCAACCATCCTCTAAGTGAAGAACCTTTTCCTAATGTCGACCCTAAACCTCACCTGACGTGCTATATATATATGCACACAACATATGAATATAGATGCACCGTGTATAGTATGTTTATATATACTGTGGAGATATACTACTTTTTGCTGAGCAACAGCAGAGTGGCATTTTGGAGGGATGCTCTGCGACTTCATCCACTCCCCACCACCCCCGCCCGGATTAAAACCCACACCGAAGAGAAGGCGCGTTCCGGGGACCGGGACGCCCAAGGCGGGCACCGGGGGCGGTGAAAGGACACCCATGGCCGCGGCGGGACCCACCGCCCCGCATTTTGGGGGAGAAGAGGAGAAGGGAGGAGTGCGTTCGGGGTCTCACCTTGGGGTTGGTGCGGAGCTGGCGCTCGTCCTCGTGGAGCAGGGCGGGCGCGGCGGAGCGGGAGGTGCGGACCAGCACCTGCAGGCAGGGGTAGCGGGCGGTGCCGCGGCAGGCGGCCCCGCAGGAGAAGGTGCATGCGAAGCGCTCGCCCAGCTGCCGCACCGCCAGCACCGTGCAGTTGGCGGAGCCGCCGCCGCCCCGCTCCTGCAGCGCCGGCCGCAGCCAGCAGCAGCACAAGCCCAGCAGCGACAGCAGCCCGGCGGCGATGAGCAGGAAACCCAGCCGCATGCTCTTGTCCTCCGCCTCCGTGTACTCGTACGCCGCCCGGGTCCTCGCCATCGCCCCGCTGCCGCTGGCATCCGCNTGGGTGTGCGTGTAACAGGCACGAAAAAAAATAGATAAATAAATAAAATGCAAATTTAATCCCGTCTGACCTAATTCAGGGCCCTCCGGGGGTGGAAAGGGACAGCTTGCAACGGGATTACCGGACCCGGGAGATTTGCAGTGGGGAGGGCTGGTCTGGATTAGTACTGGGCATCATCATGCAAGGTACAATATCTACAAGGGGGTGGGGGGGTGGGGCCCTTTGGGTGTGTTGCACCCTTCCCCTCTCAATCCTCCCCTCTAAACCAACATCTCGCCACAGGCTTGGCTAAATCCTGGAGAGCCTGTGTGAAGTCCAGCTGAGTACCCCCATGCATCAAAGCCTGCAAGGTCTCTACCTCTACATGAGGAATCTGATCTGAAATTAGAAAAACGAAATATCTGGAAATGAGGAAGCAGCTCCTACTTGCACCTTATTAACTGAGAAGGGACATAATGGGTGTTGGACAAACATTATCCTGCCTCAACATGACTTTTTGGGGGTGCAGGGTTAAGTGCCCCGCTCCAACCAGCCCCAAATCCAGCATCTGCCAGCAGGGACAGACCCAGCCTCTTCCACAATTATTTGAAGATAACAGGGAAGCAAAATGACAGCTGTAACACACAGGAATTGCTTTTAACAGGAAGGTATTGACCCCTGAAGGTTCACCCTAGGAAGTGCTCTCTTCCAAGCTGGTCTGTAAGAAAAGCAGCCAATTCCAGCAAATACATTTATTTTGCAAAAAAAGTTCGGTTGTGACCCAGCATTTCCCACTGTGGCAGCACAACAAGCTCTTTGGTGCCAAAGTACCATAAGCAGTAGTTATATTTGTATTCTGTAGTCTTTATCACAGGCAATTAGCTAGAACAAAATGTGACAGTTTCAGAAGTGATAGATGAACTCGATGACACAGCAGACAAGAAGGTATAGAAATACAGAAAAAATATGGGAAATAGCACTTTCTGATGGCCCCCTTTTTCAATCACTTTCCCAACTGCAGAGTGCGACGTCAAACTTTTATAAATAAAGTTGATCCATAGGTTCTCCAAATGGACTATTGAGCAAGGTTTGGCAGGAAGGCTATTAAGAACCCAGACTGTGACATGAATATAAATGGATATAAATATTGTCCTTGCTTGCACCAGTGCACTACCACATTGCTCTCAGGCCAGCTGCTTCAGAGCTGCTTTGTACAAGCCTGCCCTGATACCAATGGGTTTTTAAAATACTGTGCCAGCTCAGCCTGGGATTTTTTTTTTTTTTTTACTTATATCTGCAGTAGGTGTTTATATTAGAAATTGTATACATCTTGGTTAGTCCTTAGCTCTGTTCACCCATTCCCATCAGTCAGGCTTTGCTGCCAGCACTTGTGGTGACAGCAGTCTCTAATGGTTGGGCTTGTTGCATATAGCTTCCATAATATAAAAAATAAAATTTTAACGAGGTAGATTTGTAACTTAACACCTGAAGGGAAGCTCCAGCCCTGCCTTGCCAGTGTAGATGGGCTGTGACTTCTTGTCTGTCGTACCTTCTGAGCAACCAGCCTTCAGTGCTCCATTCACCTCCCTGCAACCGCATGGACATAAAGTGCTGCCAGACAAAAATTAGGGCAACAGCTTACTGGGTGACACAGCAACTTTGATTTAGTCCTCCTGTGTGCATCCAACCCCTGCATCATCTGCAGCTGGAGGAGATGCCGAGTCTGTATTTTAACTGGGAACAGTGCTTAGTATTCACCAGGTGATCTCATAGATTTTGAAGTTCTGTGCAAATAACTCAGGACTAAAGGTCTATTTGGATCAGTAGGAATGAAAAATGATCATCAGTGCCTCATTTGTAAGAGCCTAAAACTGGGTACTGGGGGCCTGTTGTAAAGATTTTAGCTCTGCTGTCACCCGCTGAGGGCAGGAGTCAGGATGCTGGTTCCAGGACCACGGGCTGCATAGGGAGCTGCCAGGGCTGGCGTGCAAATTTTAATGTCTGGATGAAATTTTCAGTGGCAGGGAAACAGGTTGCTATCTGCTCTTTCAGGCCCTTCCTTACCCCACAACCAAGGGACAGGCTTACCTGTGGCCAGCTGCAGGTGACCCACCTGCTACAGCCAGTGCCGGAATGTCTCTGCCTCGAGGCCGGGCAGCCAGCGGTGGGGCTCTGCCAACACCCACAGGGGCCCATCGGGGTTGGGCTCACACCTCCCTGTTCCCTTGCAGAAGCCTGGTGGTGGTCCTTGTGATGCTGACCGCACCTCTTCCATGAGCCAGTAATGAACTGCCTTTTCCAACAGCACATCTGTATGTACAATAACAAAATGCCTCTTTGAAACCAATACTGTGATGCCCACCATGAAGAAAATTAGCCTTCCAAGGGAGGAAGATCATTTGGAACAACCAGATCAGCCCTTTGTCCAGAAGAAGAGATGTAGAAAATGCTGAATGATTTCCACAGTGGTTCACAGATGTCTGCATCAAAGCAGCTTGAGGATGCCTGCCTTCCTTTCGCTCCTCATCAGGACTGTCTACAGGCGATGCAGGATGGTCCAATCATGAAAACTGCCCACTTCTCTGGATTGTTTGTTAAATCAGAGGGAGTTCAAAGAAGTGATTTTGTAGAATATTATTTTGGCAGTTTCAGCAGGAAAAATCTGACATATACCCAATATTGGCACATTAATACCGAGAATATGAAATGCAAATGATAAACTGAAGTCTAGAAAAATAATACACAAACTTGGTTAGCACTGCTAACCCAAAAGTGGGTTAAATCAGTAATATTCAAAACTATCATTGTGTTTAAATATTACTTAAAAAAATAGCTCACATCTAACAGTAAAGTGGTTTTGAGATAAATCTACTGATGCAACTCAAGCCACAAAGTAAGTTATCCAGCTGCATTTCCTCAGATCTTTTCAATGTATTGGTAGTGTTCAGATTTATGGAAATGACAGCACACATGTTTTGAAGAGAACAGCTACACCTTTTTAATTCTCATACTATACATGAAAATAAAAGCAGCAGTTGTCAATTCACACTAACTGCTTAGTCCAATCTGCATTCTTTACCAGAATACAATTTCTACCAATATAAATTTTGGGCAGTGACAAATTTTGAGGAACGTGGTGAAAGGGTAAGCTAAGCATACTCAGATATTTTGCTTTAATAGAAGCAATTGTTATAACAATTTTGGTTATATATATATATATAACCAAAAACACTGTCAAGCTACCTCATGCTTAGGATGACAACTGTGCACTTAGAAGCTTCTCCAGAGTGTGACAGATAGCAATCAAATTTTCTCTTGTTTCACTCAATATCCAGCTATGGAAGTGCAACACCCCCAGTAAAATAGGTGATGTCAAGAGCTATCAATTCACGGAGGATTTAAGGCAGGAATTATGCCTTAATATTTTTATATATTTGTAGATTTTAATATAGCTGTATAGTTTTTCACACTTGAGGTAGCAGCTAACAGTTTCTTAATCTCTTTCTCACGGTTTGTGCTGCATTCTTGAAATTTTAAGAGTCTTTTCAAGGGAAAAGATTTTAGCAATGACATCTTGTTTGGGGCACACACACCTGGACTGGAATAATAAAATGCATCATAGCCAAAGCAAGATAAAAGGCTCTAGTGGGGCAGTTCTAAGGGTGGTACCGAGCCAAAAATGGTTTTCAGGTTGGATGTATCCATAAATTTCTAAGAACCCTATGCTGAGTGTGTGCCTATTTACTTCTTGCACCTCAAATCTTTCATTAAAGAACTGCTCTCTGCTTTATCTATACGAATATTGTCTTGAAAGTTTTTTGCCTCAATTTTAGGCAACATTTCAATCAGAAGTTACCAGGAATTAAAAAAAAAAAAAAAAAAGAAAAAAAAAAAGAAGAAAGTTCCTTTTAGGCGACAAGTATCTTTTAACAATATTGTGTTGTTAAAGGCACTCAGGATCAAGTGGACTCCCAGACCTCTGTCTCCCAGTGCTGCTGAGGTTGTGCTAAGGACTGTTTCCTGGTCTCTTAGTGGTCAACAGAAAGACTCCGTAAATACTCTGTAAAAATTTTTGCATCTGACTACAATACACAAGTTCTTATTTTGGGTTTTATAAAAAAATATTTTGCTAATTTTTTAAATGCAAACTGTAAAATGGAAACAGGCAAGTACAAAAAATACTAGCTTGGGGAGATAGCATTTCAGACACGAGATAGAGCAAAGTGACATGATTATGTATTTTTGTACTGCATAGATGTCACATCCATGAGGGAATGGTGTGGTCAGTCATGAATTCCAGCACACGTGCAGCTGATACTTCACTGGAGGTCACAGTCACGTGAAAAATATTTTTACCCATGTGAGTATGTGCAGGCTTCCCGGGATTACTTGGATCTTCAATGAGATTAATCAAGCCCATGAAAGTTCTCACGTGCTTAAGTATTTGTGGCACCAGTACTAACATGGAAGAGATCTGAGTCCTGGGTGGTTGTTTTGTTTGTTCATTTTTAAACACCTTGGTGGAGCATCCTTAATCCTTCTTCCACGACTCTCTGGTACTTTGATTCTTTCACAAGCAGGGTGAGTTGAATAACTTAAAATAAGAAGCGTTTTCTGCAATACCAGGGGTACTCAAGTCAGTGAAACCCATTTTAACCCTGGAAATTGAGAGCACTGGATCTGCAAAGAAAGTGGGGTTAACTACTCAATAAAGATGTATAAACAATATGCAATCTGGAGCGACAACTATGATAGTGTGTTGAACAGGCCAGAAACTTCTACTTGTTTCCAAGAGCACTGAGTTTACTACTCAGAACTTACCTTGCACATTGTTGTATGCAGCTGTATTTATGGGGAGAAATACCCACCTCAAAGATATTTGTAGAACAGTGTTCTATTATCTGCCTATTCACAGTGTTAGTGGAATGTAAAAACTTATTAAACAAGCCTCAGACCCTAACTGTCAGTTTGAAAATCTCCAGGTCAATTCGGCTGCCCATTTGCTACGTGTGTGAGTGTATAAACGAGGGCTGATTTTTTCTTCCTTTCAGAAAAAAAGCTGTATTTTCCCCCCAAATTTTAAAATTAATACAGTATCAGCTAAAAAGTGGTTCCAATTTTACATCTTGTTTTCTGTTTAAACCTGGTTCTCTTGCTTCAGCCCAGAGTGTAATATGAAATTAAGTCACAGATTTTAAAGTCTCCGTATATGCTTATTTAATCGATAAATGGGAGTCACACTGTTCTTCCCCTTGGAAGGAACAAAGCAACAGTTTCTTGCTTACAGGTGAGAAGTTTCGTAGAATCAGGCATCTCATATTTTTGAAAGACTGTGCAGTTGAATAGAATTGTATCATCAAAGAATTTTTGTGAGAACTCAGGTTCACAGTTCCAGCTTAACTGTTTTTGAATTATCATATGTATTTAGTATTTTAATGTAACTTAAAATAACTTTGTTCCCTTTCCCACATGTTGTTCATTTGCGTGAGATTGGTTAGGCCAAAGAAAAGTTACATTAAAAAACCCAAACCCATATAATAAGAAATAATCACATTTGATTTGAAGATGCAAACATTACTTCAGGAATCCTTAAGGAAAAAAGAAAAAAGCAAAGGTCACAGTGGAAAACTGACAGTAAAAAACATAGCATTAATTGTGGAGGGAATAAGATGATTTTGGAAAATAATCCTTTTGAAAATTCATAAATTTATATTTGAAAAATCAAATATATGGTTGAATCTGCTTTGGTTTGAGAAAAAGAAAAAGCCATCATCTTTTTTCAGCTGTGTTAGCTATCACATGGATTATAACCATCCTCTTCTTTCAAGTTTTCTTTAATAATAGGAAAAAATATCATCAACAGGCTTATATTTTTATGTCTACCATCTTAAAATAGCTATTAGAAAAAGTGCAGAATTTAAAATTGCCATACAGCTGACACAGAACCACAGCAAGACCATTAATGGTCCCATTTCCAAGCATACATGCCAACAAGATGCTTTTGCACTACATAGAAAAATGAGTCAAAACAAAGACAAAACCCACAATTCACTGACATATCTTTTCTTGCTTTGGTAATTTCAGGTATTTAGAAATAATCTGCATCACCAGAGATCTGCATCATCAACTCAATTAGAAGTGGCAATCATATCTAGAAAAAGGTAACTATCCAACAC
This sequence comes from Campylorhamphus procurvoides, assembly GCA_013396655.1. Lineage (NCBI taxonomy): Eukaryota > Metazoa > Chordata > Aves > Passeriformes > Dendrocolaptidae > Campylorhamphus > Campylorhamphus procurvoides. The sequence goes on from WBMV01002501.1 coordinate 509,604, forward strand.
TTCAGGTTTTTCTTCCTCCACTCTAGAGAACAGTTACAGTTTTCAGAACAAGTGTATATTCATGTTTGTTTGCATCTGAAACTAGTAGCAAACATCCAAGTGAAATGTATTTCTGTTTTAAGTGGGAAAACATCAACATGGACATAAGCCGAGCTCAGTTCTAACCCAAGCTTCTTCCAAGTGTTCCTTCTGTGGCAAATTCTTGAAGCACCTTTCTATCACTTGATGTGTTACCCCACCCATCTTTCTAAAAATTATTTGCTATTATAGAGAGGGGATCTGAAACCAAGATTAACCAAACTTTTTGGCTGTGCAAAGAATATAAAACTCTCTCATGATTTACTTGTCAGCAGCAAAAAGACTCTTCAAGTGTCTTAACCACTGTACAGCTTGATAGCTTTAATACTTCAACTTTTTTTTCCATTTTTCATTGCTGAAGAAATAATTTCACAATCTCAAATCAAAGTCAACACTGCAGTGAGGAGAGCTTTTCTACTTTATTACAAAGAGAAGAAGCCTTTATGTGGTCAGAAAATACAAGATTGATCTTTTTTTTTTCTCTTCCTATGAAACGCTGCTGTTCAAACAGCCAGAGTGAATTGTCTCAGTTCACTTCTTTAAGTCCCATCACATTCACTTGGGTATGGATGTCCTTGGCTGCTGAAAATCTGGCCCTTTAGTGCACAGGGCGACAAAGTAGTCCCCTGACCAGCAGTTCCAGAATGTCCCGTTTTCATATATTGCATCCATGCACACCTCCTAAAAATGAGGTACAGCAGGGCAAACATTTTCCAAAATAGATGTCATATATATAATATATACACATTCGTACATACATACCTTTATTCATGTGATGTCCAAAAATTTAAAAAAAATGTACACATTTATTACAAAATCGTAACAAAGACTGGACAGTGTTTTGCTCATTCTGGAAAGATGAAGCTCAGTAATACACAACTCTGGAAACTAACCAGAGACTGTGGCAATATCTTTCTTCTAAACAGTCAGATATTCTTGCATTAAGCTTGGCGAAAACTGCCTTTCAAAAACAGAAGGGGAAGTAAAATGAAGGAAGCAAACCTTGCTCATCTTTCCAAATGAAATACGAGAAGGATCTTCACATAAAAATGCACAAACATTTTTTATTACCAATAGTGCTACAATGAACAATGCAAATTTTGTTGTCTAATTTTTTGTCTTTTTTCTTTTTTTCTGTTTTTACATTTTGGAAAACTAAGTGGTAAACTTTTGTCAGTGTACTCGCTTGTCTTTACAGACCCAAGCTTGTCTGCTGGCAAAAAGGAAAATGAAAACAAAACTTCAGACCCTGCTCAAACTAAAGAAAAACAATTACAAATTTAGTTGTTGGGCAGCACATAATTAGTAAGGCAGGACCTCAAATGGTGACCCTCCGCATGAGCCAATTGCCAGATCCTCAAGGAATTAAAACCAGGATGCCTGAGCCACATCAGTTCTGCAGTTATGTTGAGTATTGTGCTGAGACAGCCATACCCCAAGAAAAGGGAAGTCTTTAGAAGGCTTGCTGAGCAGGGTTGTAGTTGAAGGTTGATGGCAGATGAGGCCTTTCTTCTAATTTGTCATATTCCAGATGGAACTCCTACAGTTAAAAAAGAAAACAAAAACAAAACCAAATAAAATGACATATCATTTACCTGTCGAGACCCGGTCTTTCTACCAAGCACACTTGAAAAGCACAAATACACAGGAGATCAAGGACTAACTTATCCTAAGGAAGAAATGTGATTTTGCTATCTTGGATCACATAAGTAGCAAAGGTAGTCAATTATAACTATCCTAAGCCATTATACCTGCTCTCCTATTCTTTTTAATGACCCTCAGAACCCATGTTATGATCTCACACAATTTTTATATATGCACAGACACAAAACACAAATACAGAATCACAACATGAGTTGAGTTATGAACAAAAGCTTCTTTCAACATGTCAGGCATACAGAGGCTTAGTTTGGATGAACTGAAGTTAAGGAATATTTTATATACCAGACCAAATGGCCTTAAGGCTGAGTATCTGGAAAGGGTTGTTAAACATTGGAACAGACTGCCCATGGACGTGGGGGAGTCACCACCCCTAAAGGTGCTCAAGAAACAACTGGACGTGCCACTTGGTGCCACAGTCTAGCTGACATGGTGGTGACTGGTCAAAGGCTGCATTCAATCTTAAAAGGTCTCTGCCAACCTAGATGGTTCTGTGATTCTGTGAAATCCCAAGTTAAGCTAGCTAGGTTTCTCCTTTGGGAACACTACCTAAAATGCTAGAGACAAAGTACTGAGACCTACATATGCCAGAATTTATTAAAATATTCCACCATGTTTCATACTCATATCTAAGCCCTCAGACTCATCAAACCTGAAATCTTGTATTTTTCAGACAGTTTCAGCAGCATCACTGTGTCTTATCTCTGTTTTCCCTTTCAAGAAACAGAGTAAGCAGAAGTTTTGGAACTGTTTTTTAAGAGTACTTCGTGGTAACTCAACAACAGTTACCTTGGACATGTACAGTTAATTTACTTTGCCTAACTCGGTGGAGCATTCAACAGAACATTATTTGTATCTGTAGAGCAAACTTACCCCACTCTTTTTACATACAGAGGAAAACAAAGAGTAATAAACAGATTATTTTAGAACACTCTGAAGTGATTAAATAGTATATTTCCCTACCAGCAGACAAACTAAATTAAAGATCAAGTCAATGCAACATCAGAAATAAAATCCAACTCTCAGATCTCTCTTCTTTCAAGGGAAAACAAGGTCCAATTAGCATAGAAAGAACATTCAGCATGGTAAAAAAAAAAAAACAGGGCAAAACATGAAGCATTCTGTATTCCCATTCCTAAAACTGGAAAACCCTAGCAAAACCTATGTGAGATTACAACCATCTGCACTGAAATGTTGGTTCCCTGCTCTCTACTCCAACCAAGGATTTTTTAGGGATTTTTTGTTTGGTTGGAGTTTTTTGGGGGTTATTTATTTATGTAGGTGATGGGTCTGTTTGGTTTGGGTTTTTTATGTGATATACACAGAAGTGAATTGCCTTTGGCATTCCTAATTAGAACTGCATGCCAGTTGACATATGTTCTCTTTTTGTGCAGATACACAGATGTGCTGTGACTGAAGAGATGCTTGCTCCCTCCTTGAGTCATTTGCAAGATCAAGGTATACAAATCTATGCACGTATTTCAGCATCAAATGCTGAATTAGGTTAGGTGGATCTTTGGGGGCCTACAGGAAGGCTGAGGAGCCTTCTTTTGGCAAGGGCATGTGGTGATAGGACAGGGGTAATGGCTTTAACCTGAAGAAGGGTAGGATTTACATTAGGTATTATGAATAAATTCTTTACTGTAAGCATGGTGAGGCACTAGAACAGGTAGCCTAGACAAGTTGTGGGTGCCACATCCCTGGAAGTGTTCAAGACCAGGCTGGATGGGGCTCTGAGCAACCTCATCTAGTGGAAGGTGACCCTGCCCACGGCAGAGGGGTTGGGACTAGATGGTCTTTAAGGTCCCTTGCAATCCAAACTGTTCTATGATTTTATGATCTTCAGTAATTCTGCAATCATTTTATAATGGAAAAGATACCACTCAAACTTTCTCTCCCATTCATGGCTGTCTATTTTGCACAGAATCATGGAAGGGCCTGCAGATTACTAGCAGTCTACGGTCAGTTTCAATCAGTCAACTGAACCTACACAAGCTCTGAAATTACTTCAAAATTACCCACAGAACATTGCTAATGAGGTTGGTAAGATACAGTAAGTGCCAGAAACCAGTAAGCATTAGTATCCTAAAACAGGGTTTTCCAAACCTGTTAAGGTTGTTGTGAGCCTCTTGTGAGCCTGTTGCTGCAAGCAAGGTGTGTCTGGAATAAACTCTCAGTTGCCTCAGCAATCCTTTGTGTCGCACAAATTGAAGCCCCTCATTCAGAAGGACTGCGATTCCCTACCAAATTTTCGTTAGCAGTATTTGAGTTCACACTTCAAACTGTCATCAACTGCTAAAATAAACAGGCTTAAACCAGCCTTTTTGATTTGCACCCCAGTGTCAGCAATGCTCAAATTAAATATTCAGTAGTCTATAAGAACACTTAAAGTTTTATTTGACAATACAAAAAACAGAACTCACTGACGAAGTATTTTTGAAAACTAAAAGGCCATTATTTATTACATATTGGAAAATACTTATATTACAGGTATACTTTATGTTTTTGCTTTTGCCACTGTGGTTTAGGATATCAACAGCAGCAGTGATATTTTTAATATAAACAGATATAAATAAAATGCAGAAAGTACCATCTATCCATTGATAAATGCATTCAATTGTTCTATTTTCCACACGGAGGTAATTACTAAAACTTAGATACCTTTTATTAACCAAGAATAATGAATATGAAATGTGTGTGAAAACTTAAAGCATGTTACACTAAATAAATTGTTCTATGCAAACAAAATAATCACTTCTCATATCGTCCTGAGAACTTGTTTTGATGCTAAAGTTACATCAGCCTGCACACATACAAACAGTAACAGGTGAGGATAATTAAGACAGGAGAGAATTACTTACTGTGATCCATAGCATCAACAGAGTAAAACAAAACAAAAAACTTAGCAGAATAAGTAGTGCCCTGAGGACAAAATATTCTGGATTAAGTCCATCAGAGCAGAGGGCAGAAATCCCATGGCTAGCTCAAGAATTCCAAATGGAACTTAAAAGTAGCATTTATACTGACTTCAAGATAGATGCAAAGATCCAAATTCAAATTAGGGGCCAAACCAAAATGCTACGGCACATCTCTAGGAGAATAATAAATTTAAGTTTCTAGTAATTACGAAACTACTTCAATTAATATTGATCTTAAGATGATAGGGAATAATTTAACGTAGACATCAACCCTGACAAGCAAATAAATTCTTGGAAATTTAAATTTCTCTCCCATAACGATTCCACGTTTTATAATTACAAAAAAAAAGGTAAAAAGGTTTTACAATCATGTTCCTTCAACAGATTAATTCTCCGTACTGAAAAGGAAGGAGAAACTCTAGACAGCTTACGTCAGCCAACTTAAATATAGATTTCAGTGAATGAGCAATTGTACAAAGCCTTTTTGGTGTCATATCCACTTCCCTTCCTCTCTCATGTCTCCTCAACAGCAGTAAAACTATAGCCAAAACCTAAATGAAAAAAATCAGTGTCTTTAATGTTAGTGTACTTGCCACAAGCCCTAGGATGAAAAACCATATATAGACATATCTATAATCAGAATTCTCTTGCATTTCGGTTTGCATTTAAAGTGAATTTGAAGTTTATTGTCATTTAGATTTTCTTCACTATTTAATACCATGTGTCAAAATAGAATCAGTTTGATTTTATTTCCCAATAGCTTAGGAATTCTCATTACTCAGATAACTTTGCTGCATTTCCTTCTTCAGTTTATTATCAATTAGGAATAACAAAATAGAACCTACTGTTTACTAAAAAAGATAAACATACTCGTTGATGTTTTCTTGAAAGTAGTTATTTAGCCTTCTTTACTTTTATTAAAACCAATCTAGGACACTATCAAAAAATCTATTAAATCATGACGGGTTTATGTTTTTACAAACTTAGTCTTAAGATTCAGTGATGCTATCTAAAGTAAATGGCTTTTCACTGTATCTATCATACTGCACTACAATTTAAAACAGGGACAATAAATACATAAACTCATAACCAACGTCTGCAAATGCCTGCAAACAATGCCTGCAAAGCACAACACATTGGAATATGCGCTACCCTATATTTGAGCATATACACTAGAACAACAGATGAATTTCTCAAGCACCTTGAAGAAAACTTAATATGCACATATAAGAGAGACCAATTTACCAAAAATTATTCCTTTCTGACTGCTTCAAAGAAAGACTAACGTAACTCTTAAGCAGCAATTACTATTGTGGCCTTCTAAGGAACTGATATTCCCAGCATTCACTAATAATGTGGCAGTTATGGTAAGAGACCGCAATTTATCATAATCCTTTTTTTATTCCAGCTCCTTATAGGCTTAACTTCCTGCAACATTTATTAATTAGTTCTGTGTTTGTTAGAAAAAAATTACTTGGCCATACTTTTCTTTGCATTCAAAGCAACACAGAGTTATCAAGTACTGCTGTTCTTATTATGGTAGGTCTATATTAGTCTTCCTCAAATTCCAGAAATTAATACCAGAGGTAACAACATTACCACTGAGTGCTAACATGACACCTGACATACATCTAAGTTCTTATTTATCACAGATGGAAATGTCACAGAATTATTTCTAGATTCCTTTTCCATGTAACAAAACTGCAATTTGCCCCAAAATCATCTGCTAGCGTCCTGTGATCAATACTCAATTTGCCTGCTGTATTTCACATCAAACCAAAGTTAAATAAAAATTTCAAAATAATATTCCAGTTCAAATTTTTACATTAGGAAATATGCAAGCCTAAAAGAAAAGATACTATTGCTTCCTATGGACATTGGGGGAGAATAAATAAAATAGTTATGTTCTTTGTGAAATTACCACTGCAGGTGCAAAACTTTAGAAAATACTATCCCTCCCTGTACTAGCTATCAATCGTTTCTTAATGTTGGGGAAATTATTTTCAGCATGCAAATACAGAGAGGAGAATCTACAGAGATCTCAGGAAAAACCATTCAGAGAACAGTAGTGAATTCAGAAAAGGGTAGTGATTCCTCTCCCTCTTTCAGCGCAGTATCTCGAGGAATACCTAACAGAAGGATGTAGTGTACATCACTCAAGCACTGGATGCCGAGTTTCAGGACAGCACTCAGGATTCCAAATAGAGACAATACTGTCTTCAAAAGTAACGATGAAGCATCAAGTAGCAGATGCATACATTTACTATAGATAGAAAAAGAAGAGACACTGAAGAGGTGACTTTCATTACATAAGGGGCACCACCTCCTCCTACTAAAAGAAATGTTGTCTTTCCATGCAGGTTAAAAATGCAAGTCCATTGATATATGAGCCCACACGTGGCTCTTAATGCTCTTAAGTAGATGGAATATATTCAGTTCACTCAAAAAAATAATCTGTCCTTTCAAAAGGTAATTACTTCTCCTGTGATGATCTTAGATAATAATAAAACAGCTTTAAACAGCTTCTTGGGGAACCCAAGGAAGTATACCAAGCAGCAAGTAAATAATTCAAGTAGAAAGAAAAACTTTCAGTTTGTTTGTGTTTTCTTTTAAGGGGACTGATACTTTTGCTTCAAAGTTTTGGAGTTACCTTACACTTACAACCAACCATATACGTAGGGCTTGCCATTAAAATTGTCAGTTACAAAATCTTGGGTTTTCTTATGGCAGCAGAAAGGCAAAAGAGACAAGGAGGGGTGGGGAGAAAGAAAAAATAGCATTATATCTAGTTAATGCCTAGATGATGGCAAGCTTCAATATACAGAGAGGAGAACACTGAACTTTATCCTCTTTAAAATGGATGGTTAAAAACCTATCAACAGATATGTACCGATTTAAAGCAATTTTTCATAATCTCCAAGAGTATAGATACAATTTGCTCACACGAAATGAAATGCCTTTTCAGCAAACAATTTGTAAGGTAAGCTGCAGGTGAAAAGATTTCTGATTTTATGAAATACCTATGCATGTGGAATCACAGAATCCTACATGCTGGAATGACATCTGTTGAGTTGGTCTGATCTGTTAAGTGTTTTTTAAAGAAAAGCAGGATGTGATACTGTACCTACAGATGGTCTGACATAGAACATTACTGACAGTATTCATGGAGAGAATGGAATGAATACAACATGAAAGTTGGGAAGGGAAAAAGCTGTAACTTTCTGATTTTTTTTAATGCCTCGGTCTATGATACAGAAAGGAAGCATCATGAAAATATGTCTCCTTCTTAGAAGAAATTACTTACTTCAAAGAACTCTGATGTCAGACAACAGAGCATGGAGTCCTAAAGCATGGCCAAGGAGAGTCAGTACCCAAAAACCAAAAAAGCATTTCCCACATGCATTTCACATCCATTATTAATGCAAAAGTGAGGTGTGGTAGCATCTTATTCAATTTTCTAAATAAAACGTTTGCAAGCACAAGTTCTAAAATGCCAAATAAGGCTTTCCATTCTAGAACTCTGTATGCAGAAAGTTTTCAATTTTAACAAAACCTGTAACAGAAGTCATATGTCCTTCTACCTCCCAAAGAAAACTGGAAATAAGAAAGACAGCTCCTTATTTTCCACAAGCAAGCCACTGATTTAGGCAACATTTATTCCCTCATCCATCAGAAATTAAGATAAGGAACAGGAGGTTAAAAAGTTTGAGATTTTTGTGGAGAAGGTTGTGTTTTACTTTTGTCTTTCTAAAAATACATGGTTGACCCACCGAAAACATCTGCACAAGGGAAAACAGATACCTTAGCTACTTTCCTCCAGTTAAGACAGTCAAAGAAGTAATATGTTCCCCTCTCGTATGTATTGGTTTTCATTGTTGGCTCCATGCCGGGTGCCCTGGTGATCCATACTCGCTCTTCTTTGTGGTATCTCCAATCCCGGTTAAATCTTTCATTTGTAATAGGAAGGAAAAATAATTTTTAGTGCTAGTTATCTGAAATTGACTATATAAACTAATTTTACAGTTTCCAATCAAAATTATACAATGCATTCAAACACAAAGTTTCTATGATGTTATTATACCTGTGATTCCATACCTCTTCCATAAAATTATTACAGCTGAAACTAAACACATATGTATCTTTAAGAAGTCTGCTAGGTTCAAACAACAAATTCTTTCTATGAATATTTACTGTTTTTTGTTTTGTTGAAGATAAGTAATTACACACTAAATGACTGGCACCTGCCATCTTTCTGCAGTGCTTCATAAATGCAAAATACATGAGACAGGCTTTTCATTTCTTCTATATGAATGAAAAAAACCCATACAAAATGAAACCAAGGTTGGAGGAGGTATTTTACAAAAACGTTTCCAGTTCAAGTTTGACTAAGCTTCTTGCTTTCAATGTCTAATTTGTTGGGGTGTGATTTTTTTTCCCCCACATGTACTCCTTCATACTGCAATAGATTAACTCATATACGACTGACAAAATAGTTTGAACGTACAGCTCTACTGCTGCTAATAGCTGTAATACATCTCCTCCATTCATGTAATAGAGATAAAACAGGAGATCTTCTCCATATCGGCCAAGTTTTATTGCAGCCAGCTGCAAAAGATTGAAGAAAATGAGGATGAAAAATCACAATAGATAAATGTTTTAAAACATACTATCCCACTTAAAATAACACAAGGATATATCCAGAATGTGCTTCCATTCTAAGTGTGTTGAAAATTATACTCTAATATAACAAGAGCAATAACTACTAAAACAATCAATTTTTCTTCACTTTTAGGTAACGTTTCCAACTTAAAGGATACAGTAGAAAAATAACAGATGTAATAAATCAGCAAGACAAAACTTTTCTCCCTCTATCTGCGTGTATTTTCATCTACTTATTTAAAAAAAAACAACAAAACTTCTGCATGTGTTTGCTCACTTCACACTCTATTAAGTAACATTACTAAAATTTCTTACACTATATTTCAGTGATCCCTCATAGAGAACTACAATAGTGGAAAGAAAATACATCCCAAAAAAATCCCTAGTCACGTAGATATGGAATGCAACAGATAAATGTGAGAACCATAACTCTGAGTTCATCCCAAGAAGGAACACTCCCATTTAATTAGGCATTTGCATAATACTGTAAGAATCTCCATCTTTGCAAGAAAGGCAAATTCTTACAAACATATTGTGGTCTTTTGCTATCCTTTTGCATGCCCGTTCTCTTTCTGTGAAGTATAAGGGGCACTGGATATGTCCAATCAATCTGTTAATGCACCACTGTTCCTAGAAAGACTGAGGACATCCATAAAATGCACTGATTTTGAACATTACCTATCTGAAAGAAAATTTAGAAAATTACTGCTATCCAACCCACAAAAAATGCACACACACACGTACTCACCTTATCCCTAATGTGAATGTTAGTTAAGTATTCAGATGGAACATGGAAGTCTAAAAAAGAATCGGAATTGATGCAACTATTAAGACATGTAAATGAATATAATTTGCAAATATTAATATTGACTTAAATAATCATTTCTCTCTTACCTATGTCTTGAGGTCGACAAGGTGATGATGCCCAAGGGGATGCAAATTTGGGATAAAGATTTCTTAAAAAAAAAAAAACCAAACATGAATTTATAAAAATTAAACCCCACATCAGTCAACCAAGACAACCCCAAACAATTACATTTATTAATTTTGTTTTTAATATTCAGAGTAAGGTTGCATTTAAACTGCCATGGGAAACTACAGGGTCAAGATTTCCTTTTTAATCTATCTTTCCTTCTTAGGAAACTTAAGTGCCACAGATCCCAACCTTTTTCTGGTATCCAGTGTTATACAGGGTTTCAATCTGACTAGGAACAGCTCAAGCTGGCAGGTTGCTTTTTTAAAACTAACCGGTAAAGATTTTACTCTTCTTCTAAACAGGAGTTAGAAGTTAATTTAAAACAATAGAGATACATACAGAATTCTTAAATTTTGTTTCTAAAATCATATTTATTGTGTTATGTTTCTAAGTCAAACAGATATTTTTACCATCAGAAGTACCACACACAGCAGAAAAATGAGCCTTTTCATGTGAAATGCTCTTAGTTTTTCAAATAATTCACAGAGCAAGCAAAGAATGGTCAACATAAGGCAAGAAGACAGGCCTGATACTGACAATTGCACAGGCTGTTTGCAAAGCTTTTCTGTAGCATAAAGTAAACTCAACTTTATAATACAGAACTGTCTGGATTAAATGTTAACCCTATGCTCTTCATTAAAGAACCTAAATACGCTATACACAGAAATTAAATATTAAAAATGTTAGAAATCCAGCTATTTGCCGCACAGCTGCTAAGGAAAGGCAGAAAAATAAGGAACCATTTTTCCTATGCTTCACATTCATCAAGCTTCCCTGACTACATGCACCTCCATACAAATTTGTGAAAGCTGGAAACCGCGCGTGCGTGTATGCTGTCTGGTCTTTTTGGTTTTTTTTAATATAGTATGTGTAAACCTTAAAATAATACTAGTCTATAAGGCTAACATTATGTAAATTTCTGCTGGACCAAAATGGTGTGAGATTCTCAGCTCAAAGTCAACGCATCAGAAATTAAATTTCTTTCACAATTAGTCACCTAAAAGAGATCAGTTTTGTCCAAACTACAACAAACCTATATGACTGAACTAATTCACTTACTTGACCTGACTGACTAAAGTTAACTATAAATTTTAGTTAACTATAAAGTTAACTAAAAATTTTCATTTAAATTAATATTCTGTGCAGTGTAACACTGAAGGTGTTCTGTTCATTATTATGCTAGTATAAATTGAATTTATCCCCCAAACGGCCAAGAGTTAAGTGTAGATATCCCCAAGATACATTATTATTTGAAAAGCAACATATACATGACATTTATAAACAATATACTGTCAATTCCTTGAAGAAAGTCCTAAAGAAGTTAGGAGAGTAAGCAAAGCCACTAGGTTTATTGAAAGATTGCATAACAGGATTTCAGCATGCCTTGAAGCACAATTCTCTTCCTTATGAAAATTTTATTTTACCATCATTACATTTTCAAATTTAATTTGGCAAAATACCTTGTGGGTTTGATAATCACATGAGCTAAGTGAATGTACTATGAATGACAGCATAACAAAACCAAAACTGAAGATAGTACTAAAAACCAGAAACTTACTCAGGAGAGTTGAGATTGAGACCTAGTGTTGTTAAATCACTTCCTAATGCAAGATGCACCATTCCTGGATCTGTCTCTGCTGCCCTGATGAATGTTAACAAGCCAATCATTCCAAACTGGTCCGTCACCATCCCTTGAGGAATGTTGGTAACCCGACCTGGGCAAGAACAACAAATTAATTTTCTCCTTTTAAGAAGTGGAGGAATCAACAACGTGATCTAAAAGACTGTCAAAACTTCTAAAGCAGAAAAAGTGGAATGACACATACCATCAGGTAACACCTGGATCCCTTTTTTCTGCTGGTTGTTGTTTTGCGTAGTTGAACTTTTATCTCCAGGAAACTTGGGCCCATCTGTGCTGGATGATGATTTGCCTGATGAACTCAAATTCTATTAAAAATAATTTGCAGAGTTGGTGTGATGAAAACAAACCAAAGTGGAAAAACTTGTTGACTGTATCTTTCAGTCAAGCGCTCAAAGCCAGTACATCAAGTCACTCAAAGAAATGGCACCATGCTGAAGCTCTTGAGTTCTGTTGACAAACTTTATGTAGTATTTACCACTTTCTAAAGGACACCTGTCATACAGTAAGTGCTATTAACAGGCTAACAGTTTGCGGTGTAAAAGGGTAAGAAGATATTTTACACCTGAATTGGAGTACACAATGTGCTGGAATATGCAAGTGCCTGTGACTGGTTTCTTCTGGACTCACCACATTCCTGTATCTTCCCCATAGTCTTGCTCCTTCATAACACTCCGTGACATAGCAACAAATAATAAGCCAATTTCAGGTGCAAGCAACATACAGTGGGCACATTTGCAACTATCAGGAAAGAGATGTAAACACCATGTCTGGCAAGAAAACTGACTGTGCTCCAGGAACCCACATATTGACAAAAGATATCTGCCACATCTATTAGTTCTTACTCATTATTCTTTGAAACAAGTCTACAGTAACAGAGTCATATTTATTCCCTCTCTCCTTACTATACTCAACTCTTAATTGTATCAGACGTTTTTGCCACAATAAAACTGGCCACAACATTTGGGAGCCAGGGTTCCCACTGTCCCTTTTTTTGCACAGTTGCATTTTTCAGTTTTCACATTAGTAGTCATGACTATCAATTTATCAGTATTGGTGCCACCATCTTTAACATTTTCTGCAATTACAAGTAATAAAAACAGTCAGAAACTAGAACATTTTGCCAAAAGCTATAGGAAACTGTCCTCTTATCCACTTTATTCACCTTTCATTTGCAATAAACCAGAAATTATTTTTACAAATCTTTCAGAGTAAACAATGAAGAAACGCCCATAATCTTATGATCTAATCTATACATCTGACTCATGGTAATTACACCAATACATAAGATATGGTGAAGCCCACTAGTTTATAACACAGCTGTCAATGACTTCTATTAAAAGAGCTTGTTACCTCTGATTTCACATCTCCATTAAGAATTTTACCTTGAACTGATATTGTACCACCTAACTTGTAAAGGATTTGACAACTTTGAAGAAAGACGCTGTAATGTGTAAATTACTACTGATGAGAGGCATCAACAGCAAAAAATGAGCTGCAACTGATAGAAGAAGAAATTAGGAATTGCAAACTTGAAAAATCTATATCAATTCTCAAAAATAAATTTTGAGGTGTCCAGCAGGGTCACAGTGACTGTTTGCAACAAAAAACTTCCTGAGGAATTCCATTTACATAGTTATATCTCAAATGCTGCTTATGCTAAGTCTCTCAATTTAGAGGGGCAGATTTGAAAGTCTTGTATTACAAACATAGTCACTGCCCATTTTAAAACACTCATCAAAAGAAGTATAAACATTGAAAATTAATAACAGATTTAAGGTTTACTTACAGATTTACTGTCATCATTACTTGATGTTGGGTCTTTGTAGCTGGAGCCTGGTAATGCTGGAAAATCTTCATTGTGTATTGAAAAGTCCTGGGACTGCTCACTTGCTGGTTTTGTTACCATTCCAACTATCATCAAAATGAAAGCAGGAATAACATTAAACCAACTGCTAAGTAAAGAATTTTTCTGCTGCTGATCTTGCTCACTGTCCATTTTCACTACGCATAAGCTGTAAAGTGATGACTTTTAAAAAACCAGGTAAAGCAAAAAAAGCATATTCATTCAAAACATCCACACATATTAGACTAAAGCTTCTTATTTAAGTGTGAGCTGAGAAACGCTGTGGATTAAATTCATAGGCACATCCACTGCACCTGTTTAGCACATCTAAATAATCAAATAATCTTTACAGGTATTATTAAAGCTGTATTCAGGTAAATCCACTGATGAAGGATGCAGTGCTTTTAAGAGTACAAAACATTTTTCCTCCATCCCCTAATTGCATGAAGACTTTTTTAGCGTAATCTCTTCCTAAGTATGTATTCGCAAAGGATGCCCAGCTAACTTGCAACAGAACATGTCACAAATGAAATACTTGCCTGTGACATAAGAACAAACTCCTACTTTCAGTATGAAAACTCAGAGCATTTAGCCTGCAACTCTCAGTGCTCTGACCCTAATTTCAAAAAAGCAGGCCAGTCACACTGGAACATGCATTCTGACTACTGAAAAGCAAAAGAGCAGTGTTTTTGGGTTTGAGGGCTTTTTATGCCAGTTAAAAACAAAACAAACGAATACCCACATAATGCACCCAAGGGCAAATAGACTTTGCTGAGACACAGAGAAGTAATACAGTGATTTGGTTGCAAACAGTGCAGTAAAGGAACAGAAGACGGAATGAAGTCTGGGGCCCATTTTTCAGAGATTCTTAGTTGATGTATAAGATCTAAAAATGCTTCTGCAGATGATTATATATGATTTTGTTTATTATTCTGAAGTTAGATGTCAAAGTTCCTTTATTTAAGAAAAAGAACAATACTAAGTTAATCTGGTTTCTGCTGCTCGGCCTTTTCATCCAGAGTTATTATAATTTCTTCCTCTGGAGAAATACAACTGATAATGAATGAACTTTAATCCATATTCCTACTCTATCTAAAAGTTATTTGAAGTATAATTTTTCTGAATAAAAATTAAGAAAGTATGTCCCTGCTCCATTTCAAACCTTCTTGTCCACCACCAAAAAGTGCTCTCCACTTTCTCTGCTGGAAGGCAGTATCCAGTGCATGTCACACCTCCATTTCTTTATTGTTTCTACCACCATAGCCATCCCTGCATTAAGCAGAGACTCAAGATAACTCTTCAGAGAACCTTCTTTCGTCGTTCAGCACAGTCATGCAAATAGCTATGCTAGCACCAAAATGGGGAAATGGTGTGAGCACAAGAGCACTTACAGGGCTTTTTTTCGTGCTGTTGAATGTCGAACTCCAGCTCTGTGCTGGAAGTACATCTGTGTGGATCTCCCTCTTACCTTCTATCAATTTTTCATGTCTTCTCTTTCAGACTTGGTACTAGAGGATCTTTAAGGTCCCTTCCAACCCAAGCCATTCTATGATTCTATGATGGACAAAATCTCATGTAAGCCATGAGCTCTATTAGGTCTCCACTCTTGGTGTGAGTTTTGAGTGTCTTTAATTGAGGAAGTGACTTTTCCCTATGTTTAGCACTTCAGTTTAACTTGTTTCATTCTTTCTCACAGCTATCTTACACAGAGGGCCCTGGTTATGCCCAATCCATGAAGCTACTCTCTCTTGATAATGCAGTATCTACTATCTCCAATTGAAGCTGGAGCTACCTCTGAAAAACACTAGCTTTTTATAGTTAGAAAACAGTAGGTTATTTTTGGTTCAAAATTTGAAAAGTGTCACAAAAATAGGTTATAAAAGCAACTTTTCAGAGTAGTTGATGCGACATGCATGAAAAAATCTACTAATGCACTAACAAAAAGAAAGTTTTGTGCCTCACACTAATCTAACCTGAATTTTTTCAGGACTTAAATAATATTTGTATCCACCTGAAGTTTTTTCCCTTTTATTACTTTTAAGTTGTTCAGCAAGAATTACGTAGAGATACATACTTGGAATCTGACTGATAATAGTTGATGCTTACAGGTTATTTTTGAAATCTGATGTTCACTGTAAGAGTGACAGTGAACAGTACTGCAGCAAATACTATCAATAAATAGCAAAAATGTACAATATGTTTACAGCTGCTGACTTCTTACACAGTAACATCTCTGCTAATCAAATATTATTCTTGTAATTTACTATTCAGACTTCAACAGCTCTTGCATGCATGCAATTTCAATAAAATCTACTACCTAAGAAATTAGATAATCTAGAGTGAGAAGCCTCAGAGTAATCATACTATACAGACCAAAAAACCCCAAAATCTCCACTAACAGTAAAACCAAAGCATATGAGTTCTAACACTTACAACAGGGAGTCTTCAATCACTGTAATATTAATTATTTATTTAAAAAAATGAGTCTTAGGAGCTCACATGTCTGGCATTTTTGAAAAAGACCACCTATTTTCTTATGAACAGCAAAAACTGAATCAAGCGAATATCCATTTCAAAGAGCTTTCAAAAGCAGTCTTACCATAGGGTGCTCTTCCAGCTAAAGGGTTTATTAATGGAGTTGGATTGCCACTTCCTTCCCTTCTGTTTCTGTCTGCTAGTGCTGGAAAATCTGAGAGGTCCAGTCCTGTCACATTTTCACTTCCATCTACAAGAAAACCAGGTATTTTTAATTCCTTTATGTAATTTATCAAATTTATCTTTATCAAAGACTTCATTATGTGCAAGATAAATGTAGGTATATTTTCTTTCTTCAAGTTGATCTTTTTTCTCATGCTATACTACAAATAACTACAGCCTTTGTGTTACAAGACTTGCCTAAAGAGCACCAAGATGTTTGAGATGTGCTTTCAAACAATATCTAGTCAACAGCATTTAGTAACAAAGTCTACTCCTTTTGAATTAAACACTGCACACGTAAAATAGAAGCAGACTATCAAAATTACAGTGCTAGAATAGGCAGCCCATTTTAAATTTAAAGAGCTATCAAGAAGAAATTTGAGAGAATAACCCATATTAGCAGAAGCATCAGAGAGCTCTAGTGTCCTTAGACAGGGTAAGATAAAGCTGAAGCAGCTGAAGAACCAATGCAGTGCAAGTTATATGAGAACACTTTTTGACTTGCAGCAGGATATACTACACAGGTGAGGCCAGAGCTGAAGCTCCATAAAAGCGTCACAATGCCCTACAGAATACCCAAATCCTTCCACTCTTGTGATATCACCAGCAACTCAAGCTGCTTCATATATGCAGCCACTTAAAGAAACATCAGCACAGATGAATCTAAGGTATTTATGCACAAGGGTATTTTCCCCTCTATAGTTCATTAAATTCAGGTGAAAAAGTAATTCCCAGAGAAAAATCACAAGTGAAGCAACTAACTAAAACAAATGCATAATAAACGAGCTGTTCAAAAAGAGTTTGAGACTTCAAAAAACAAAAAAAAAACAACCTATCCCACTGGTTTTATGTATCTAATGTTTTCATAGAAAATGGATACATTTTTTCTTCTCAGATCTCCTTATCAATTCCATAAGCTATTCTGCATTTCTAACCAACTAGGTATAATCTAGAGGCACATGATATGCAGGGAGTATACTACAGAATACTTTCACTTTATCTTCCCAAGTTTTAAAAATTCACTGTTATGAAGTAATAACAGTTTCCTAGCACTGCTCCTGCAGCAGCATTTCTACAAACAACTGAAAATTACAAGAAAGTAGCACTCCAACAGAACAAACGTTTTTCAATTAGACTTACTAAAAAAATGAAATCTCTGCACTGTAGTTTAAGATCAACATTAAACAGAATAAACTCACCCGTTCCATTAAAAATGTTACTTGATAAGGAGTTATTCATTCCAAATGCCTGATTTCTGTTCATCCCAAATCCAGACATACTGTGAAAAAAATCCAGGAAGTCAGACAAAAGGGTATATGTACTTTGTAATTTCCAGTGGAAGGTATTAAGGCGGGGGGGTGGGGGGGAACCCCTAAGACATTTAAAGTATTTCAAGCTTAAGCAACCCATATTAGTCTAAACTCATTTTTTATTTATCTTTCTTTATACTTCTGAAAACTCTGAGCAGCAGCAACAGGCACCGCTCAATCAAGTCAACTAGGATGACTTCAAAACAGCTTAGTTGTTTAATAGTCACTGTGTCTTAAGACACCTGTCAACCAACAAGTTAAGATGAACACAATCATTACTCAATAATTTCATACAGAAAAACTGAAGCAGCAGTAAATGCAGTAGTTAAATGTCAGACTGTAATCCATTCATTTTCAGGTGGGAAGAAAGTGATCAAGTTTGTCATGACTCATTCATAAACTGAACAGTTAGGGTGTGCAATCACCACCATGTACTCGTTGGCATTACTATGAGCATAGGGATGGCCTCTGTCACAAAAGGACAGGGGTTAAATTTTCATACAGTCACGCAAAAATATTTGAAAGCATCTAAATATCATATAGGTCTAGTGTGGTTGGAAAGACACCCCCACAAATAACCTGTTTCATTCCATGAGAGCTGGAGATGTCGAGAAGCCCAAAGGTAGGCCCCCAGCTGAGTAAAATTCTAAATGTCTGCCCTGTGGAAAATCACAACATTCACTTTTCCCCGTAACAGGATGGAAGCTGGCATTTTAGAAGTTTCCATACAAAAATACGGAATACTTTCCTACTGGAAATTTACAAAAAAACAAAATTACAAATATGAACATTTTACTCGAATTTCAAATACCCTTAATTCCTCATGTTCAAAAACCTAACCCAAAACCTTTAATTGCTCCAACTAAGCAACTATTCAAAAAAAAAAACACTTCTGTGAAGTCACATAATTCATGCACCTGACAAGGAAACATCATAATTTTTTTTCCCAAGAATAATTTCAAAATTTTGTCAAATACATCTATTAGCAATTGGGTACATGCTACTACTATATTTCTGTAGGCTAATGAACTATAGAATAAGAACCTGTCATTGTTCCAGAGATATTTCCTTCTCAACCTGTAAAAACTGTAGCTTCTTGAAAGTGAGATATGCAAACAGGGGAAGATGAGGATTTTAATTCAAATGATCCTACAGACAGGGATTTCAATATTTACCTTACCGCTGAATGGAATTTAAACAAGTCATTTCTATATAGGTATTGATATCCAATATTATTGTCCTCTGCATGTAGAGTTTTTAAGCATGCTACTATTTCGACCTCCTGTGACTGCACATTTCAAAGACACTTTAAAATATGGTATTACCTTTTAAAATTACCCTCTCCTGTATTTTACACTATACAGGATAGAAAAGGCAAATTCTATATAATCGGAGGCAAGATACAAAGTCTTCTCACTCTCCAAGAACATAAACTGCTACCACTGAATTGCTATTGCTGTGACTGAGAAAAGCATCTATATGCCTATATCAGTATGAAATTACAAAACTAAATAGCCTGATTAAGATTCAGATAACTGTGACATTAGCTTTCACCTTCCTTTATCTATTTGGTAAAATACTAGATTGGCTTAGAGATGGCACCTGACTGCATTAGGTTCTTTGTGCTCCCTCTAAGAGCCACTCCCCTATGGAAGGGGCTGAAAGGAGAAAAAAAGACAAAACTGGGAGCACAGGTATTACGAGGTCATGGCACAAAGCAGTTGGCCATGCAAAGCTGTGACTACACACATTAAATAATTACAGCTAAGACAGTACTTACTCCAAGTTTATCAGTATGAATGAAGCATAAATGCAGCAACAAAACACAGCTGAGGCCTAATGCTTTACAATGTTAGTACCCTACCCTGAGCTAGAGCAGAAACAACTGAGAAGCTTTTGGCATCAAAATGAGCACTAAATCCTTGAATGAATGGAAAATCACTGTTCTCTATATCATTCCAGAATTAAAAAAGGTGAAATACTAGGTCTTTACTGTTTCTGAATCTGTTAATTATCCTTCCAGAATAACTATTGTGTTTTTAAATCTTGGCTTTCTTCTTCCGAAATTCATAGATGAACCGTCTTAAAATGGATGTATATGCTCAAAAATCACGATATGCTTCAGAAACGCCCTTAGGAACATCACAGAATATTTTGACTTGGTAGAGACCCATAAGGATCTTCAAAAGTCCAACTCATAAGTGAATGGCTCATCCAGGGATCAAACCCACAAGCTTGGCATTAACAACAGGCTCTAACCAAGTGAGCTGAGAAACATCCTATATTTTAAAGCAGCAGCAGTAGAAATTCAACAGTCAGAAACAGAACTGAGCTTAAAAGGTCTCAAAAAGCTTGTGAGAATATTAAAAGAAACTTCAAGGTTTATTGCCTGGAGATAAGAATACACAAAGCAGTTTTGGAGATTTATTCTAATGGATAAAAATTACATTTCCTGAGCAGCATGTCTGTGGATGTATAGGGATGGTCCAACTAAAGAGCCTTACCTGTTCACAGTAAAAGGTTGTCGAGAGGGTTGCTGCTTTGGCATACATATTATGCTTGGAGAGCTTCTGTTGGGGCTGCCTAACCCTGAACTGCTCATGCTGTTTGTCCTGCTGGGAATTCCAATGCCCTGACCAACCTGGGAGTGGTTCATCATATTCCTTGGATTCATAGGCAATATCCCCCTGAAAGAGAAAAACCATTCACAGAGATGAATCTGTACAACAGTATTTGGCTACTCATTGAGACTACTAATGCAGGATGGACTCCAAGCTGTTGCAACTTAATTTGCACTTAGCGACCAAACAGCATGCTTGGATTGCTCTTTATAATTACTGCAGTTCTGGATTTCTTCAGAAATACCAGATGACCCATTACATACTCATCAAGTCCTTGGTCAGGTTTAGATAAATACTTAAGTATTATGCATATGAAAAGATGTTACATTTCGTTTTTTAATTAGTGCTTCAGACCTGCTACCTTAATATTCTTACACAGTGCATGACATCATACAAAATGTTTAACTGTACATTTACCCGAACAATCAAATAACAACCTCTTACATTCTAAAGCAGAATTTGACAACAATTTGTCCATTACAAACAAAAATCAAATACTGTCTCTTACAGTAAATTCTTTCTATTTTACTGTACTATTTCCCTAGCACAGGCAGCGGTCCACAGAAAACTACTTTTCTCCTTTTTTGATTTATCAGTCTGTAAAGTAGCTGAGGCAAAATATGCAGACCATTTAAAAAGAGCTCTGCAGAAAGACACAATTGCAGAAATATTGGCTATCAATAAATACCTGCTCGGAGATGGAGGCGTGTGAAGTGACATTGTTGGTACCCCTGTTGTTGGCGTTACGTGGCTCGGTAACTGAGTGCCTTGTGATAAGCTGCGATTTAACTGAGGGGTATTGTTGCTCATTCCCCTCATTGGAAGGCCTAGTGCACCTATTGAAAAAAAATTCAGAGGGGTGGAGATACAGAGCAATCAGGAACAAAGTCTTCTCCATCAGGTGTAGATGGAAACAATTTATGTTGACAACGTACAAAAAAGTGTAAAGACTGAAGGAAAGTGCAGTGTGAAAACTAAGTCCTTGCTTGCATAGTAGAAGCCCAATTATTAAATTTAGCCCCATTTCTGTTTAATTTTAGATAGGCCCTTTAAGGATTTTCTGTATTTGAAGTCACTAATAAAATTTTGGTTCCTTTGAGATGTACACTGTAGATAAAGGGCTGAGTTTTGAGTTTTTTGATGAGACATTAAAATCTATAAATTATCTCAAAAAAAAAAGGCAGTATTTTTGGAAAATTAGTAACTGCACTCAAGAAATATGCTAACTGCTGTTGAATAAACGGGTATATATATTTGGCCAGTATTTAGAACACTGATTTGTCTTGCTAAAAAAAAAAGGAAAGTGAGAGAAATTCAGTTAACAACAACATTGTTTTTAGGACAACAAAAGCAATATTTTAGGCCAATTAGTTTAAATTGCTTCTTTACAGCTACTTCAGTGTCCATGATCAAGTCAAGTCTGACCTTCTGAGAAAAGAAAGCAAGCAGAATTTTATACATCTTTTAATTGCATTTAAAAATATACAGAAGAGTTTTAACATTGTGATCAAAAGTATTTTCTACACAAACAATTGTGTGTGACAAAATAAAGCAAGCTTTTTTCACTCTTTTTTCAGTAAGGTAAAAAAATAAATTACTTCAGAACATCAGGAGATAACCAGTTACTGCCCTGTCTCAAAACGTCCAAAAATGTTATGAAGTTTCTCATGATTCTCACATTGCTTCTCTGTGTTTGTGAAGTTTCAGAATTATGCTCAAAGACAAGAAAAAGCCATTTAGTACAACATAACAATAGGAACAAACAGCATAAGAAGTACGATAGCTGTAAGTGACAGTTCCTATTGCTTTGGCATAAGGTTCTGTGAGGTAGACTCCCAGAACTCAAATCCTTATCTTACAGACAAAACAAAACAAAATTATGATGTATCAGCACTCTCTCATGGTAGCTCACCCCTGCAGAAGAGCTGAATATGCCAGTGCATAACATGATTAAATACTAAGAATGCAGAAAACAGACATAGCATTTATGCTCAAATTATTACCATGAACAAGGTCTGAAGAAACCTTCCAGTCATGTAGCTCTCTTTAAGAACTTTAAGAACTGCCATCTGTGTTCTACCCTACAATTTGCAATCCAAGAAGTTTGCAATAAAAGTGTTTATAACACTCAAATTTATCTCTATACTTTCAGATTAAGAGGTAGTGTAACTTGCTATAACAACCATCCTAACACTTCATTAAGAGTTGATTATATCAAGGTGTTCACTGTAAATATTTTGGCAATTTGCTGCATCAGAATAATTTCAATGAGCATGAATATCTATTATAAATAATATTTCATGCTGATTAACAGTTATATGGAATTTTAAGAATAAAATGGTATAGAAAAAATACACTTCCAAACCATAAAAAACCACTACTACAATATTCAAGTTAATTTTGCACAAGCATTTGTTTTAGCAAAGCCAGTTTTACACTGATGGTTATTTCTTCTTGTTGGCTTTCTTTAAACAAGAATTTTTAAGTGCTTAGGGATGTTACAGCAAAGCACAAGCATACTCTGGCAAGGAGGGGCAGCTGAAATATTAACTGTAAGAAAAAAACCTACTTTTTTCTTACACTTCCTTTCTCCAGTCTTCTAATTAACATAATAGATCTATATGGGCTATGTTGGAGGCTGATCAACAACATGGCCAATTTCCTTCCTAATTCCAGGTTTAAGTTACATTAACATTGTAACACGACATCTTGCTTAATGACTGACAGGTACCAATCATTAAAAGTGTATAGGCATTATCAGCTTTGTTTTTCCTAAAAAGTATTTTAATCATAAGCAAGACTTCAGCAGAGAAGTTTCTTGCCCCTTTTCCTCAAGAGTGGGTAGAAAGTGTCATCTGCTAATATTTACTTTCCAGTTTTTAGCCATGTAGGTCTCTGTGTTACAGTGATTACATCCTAGGCACCATAACCAACTTAATAAACAACTAAGTTGATGAAAAAAGTTAACATTAAAAATAAACAACAAATAACTGTGATAAACAGAATGAATAAACTATTTCAGTATCTGTATACAGTTAAGCTTGAAGGGTTCAATAGTGCCATAACCAGGACCCAAAAGACACGACTCTCATACTGGCCAGAAGCAGCTCATATAAATTTCAGTAGCATAATCAAATGCCAGTTTATATTACATGGTCACTCATCAACAGCCACTGAGATAGGAAAACAAACCCTAAAACAAAAAAGAAACCAACAAAAAAGAAAACCTACTGTATTTTTTAAGAAGCTATTTGAAAAAAAAGCTTAAAGAAGCTGGGAAGGCCATGCATCTAGCAAACAAAGCTTTTAGTTTGTCCAGATAAAAAAGTCCAGACTCTCTTAAGTACTCTTAGAATCTGAGTCAGATGCACTTGACAAAAAAGATGAAAACATTCAAAAGCATAGGAGAGATGATGTTCACAACCAGTTTTATTTGTGGAACTGTATCTAACTCAGCTACTCAGAGTCACTGTCTGAATGCACCTCTCAAGTTAGGAGGAGGTTTGGTTTTTAACACTGGCCCTGAGTTACCTAGTCTTTAAGTTAGCATTACACTGTGACTGTTCCTGTCTAGGTCTTCTATTGCAACAGTGTCCACAAGACCAGCAGATGCAAATGAAACCTTCAAGGTACAGGGAAAGAAAAAACAGTGGTGCAGAAGGAAATAATCTTACTGGCACCGCTCTTTGCCAAATGCAAGTTGCCAAGCATGTATACAAGATTTAATGTGCTCCTGTAGAGCATGAATTATCAGTTATATTTAAGATATAATTTCCTTCTATTCCTTACATATTTTTCTGAACTAGGCTCATTTTGGCCCAGCTCACTTTCTTTAGGGTTTCCTTCAGAGTCACAGTTAAATCACTGACTTTTTTAGAGTATGGTTATATTTGGATATTTAACAGCTATACAGTGTCAATATATGACACTTTACACACTAAACACTGCAAAAAATGCACACAATTTTTGAATTTTTGAGAACTGAAAACAATTGCACATAAGGGAACATAATGTCTTTTTCATAATCACCAGAAAACAAAGCCATCTGCATGTTCTCTATCCAGAGTGTGCAACTGTAACATATTTAACATAAAATAAACATATAATCAATAAAACGAATTCTTACTTTGTTGCCCGTATAAACTTGCCCCAAACTGAGACAGCTGACCTGATGTTGATGGTGATGCCAGCATCTACAATGTAAGAAAACAAAAGGTTATTAAAGACACAAAGATATTGTGCTATCTTGCTCTGAAAGTTTGCAATGGTATGTTATTCCAAGAAAGCCCAAAACAACTGAAAACTCATTCAAAGTCATCAAAAATTTAGAAATTCCCCAAAATATCTGCACAGTAACACTTGTAACACATCAATAAAAATTTATGACTTTACATGTATAAACACAGATTTTCTTTTACTTGCAACAAAGAGCATAGATCTAAAAGCTTTGAGGTTTTCCATTCTTGCAGTTAAGAGACCCATCTTTACAGAACAAGGAATATTCAGCTATTTAAATCAGAGAAGAGGTTTTTTCCTCTGCATAACATGCATCATACAAGCCGATCAATCCCTGTTCAATGTATTACAACAAGTGAAAGTCCCATCTTATTATTCATGATAGCAAAAGGTAGGAAATGAGTGGGTAACAACAGCAGCAAGTATACAGAAGCAGATACGAACTTCAGGTAAGATTCCAATGTTAATATTATAATGTACTGCCCTAAATGCTAACTTCACGTTTGTATATACCATATGAACAGAGAAAATCTACGAATGTCAGAAGTGGTATTTCCTGCTCTATTATAGCTAGAGACATCACATATTACCAAATATTTCCAGTAAAATCCTCTTTATGAACTTTCAGACATCACACCAGAAATGTGACAAACTAGATAGACTCTTTGGAAGAATAAGAACTAATTAAAAAAAACCCAAAAAAACCCCATAAATCACGATCTATGAAGAAAGATTGAGATTTGGGTTTGCATTCCCCAATAAGAAGGCAACTAAAGCAAGCAAATGACACAAGACTTTCAGTTATTATTCTAAGAGGAAAAGAATAAACTATTTGCTATGCTGCTGCAGAAATGGAAAGTATTAATAAATTTGAGAAACAGGATATATAGGCTAAACACTTGGAAAACAACGCTTTGTGATCTTAAGGACAGTTTACATACTGGAACATCCATTTCTGGATATTTTTAAAGAACAGATTATTGCTCATCAACATTAGGTATAGCAAGATACCTTGGAGCAAGAAGAGCTATTAGTTGACCTAATCCTTCCAGTTCACAAAAGAACATGCTACCTGTATTTACTAACACACAGGCAAATGTCTGCTTGGTTAGTCTAGTAGTCTGGACTTGGATTGAATTTTAGGATGGTTTCACAAAAAGGAATGTCTTGATTCTCAGACAAGGCAATTTCAAGCTTTTTCAAATTGAGAGCAAAAAATTCAAATCAAAATAACTTCTACTGTGATAAATGGCAAATTGCTTTGTTGATATCATCTAGACAGACTTAAAACTCAAACAAACCTTATAAACTGACTCTGCTAGTTGTCTATACTTGGGCCAAATCCAGATGGTAAAATGAAAAACAAGACATGCAGGTAAGACACTAAATATCAAAAGTAGCATTCACCTGTGTAAATCATGAAGTATTTATGATTTTTTTAGTATATAAAGAAGGCATGAAAAAAGAAATTACAGCATATAATTACTGTAGACCACCAGAAAATGTATCAGAAATATCTTCTGACATATATTTCTCATATGTATTACACTGATGTGTACTCATATATATTATACTCAACACATATTTCAAAGTGCACACATTTGATATTGATAGTAAGCAACCACAGGAACAAATATCCACATTTGTGTACCCAAGAGGTTTGAAACAGCAAGACAAAAAACTTTCTGCAGAAAAAAACCCAAACCTAAACTATGTATCAAACACGACCAAACATCTCCTTTCTTAGTGAAGAACTCGCTGTGAACAAAAACAACACTACAAATTAAACCATCACTGGCTCCAACTCAGCACTCATACAGCCAAGTTCACAGGCCACATCTGCATCAGCAAGTAATGCAGCCAAAGAGAAGTGCATTTGTAAAACAAACAAGCTGGTTCTGAGCTAACATAGCTACTGTATGCACTTCTAACTAGAGCTAGCCATAACTAAAACACCTGATGCTGTGGACTGAATGCCCATTAGTGAGTAGTACATATCTAGTGCACTTCTGAAGCATCTCTTCCAACCTCTTGTCATCCAGAGGGAATCAAATTCACTCACAGCAAGACTGCTCTGCAACACGAACCAAAGCACACTGAAGTGGGGACACTTGGGAGAGGTATTTCACAAGCACATTTCCCCCAACCTAACAAATTGACTAAATATTGATAAAACAGGCTGATACAGTAGTTTTAAGAAGGCAGGGATAAAATAAAATGCTGAAGTTCAAAAAAAGCACCATTCAAGTTTGACAAGTTGGAAAATTCTAAAATGAATTGCGAAGTGTGGCAAAATGTATTTCTATTAAAAAAAACATGAAGAAAAAGCTATGAGACACATTCAGAGACAACCATTAGGGCGAAGTTAAAAAACAAAAACAACAAGTAAACCAGACACTGAGACAGAAACATCAGTCTAAATTTACTACTAACTTTGGGACAGATAAATAAGAGTTAAGCCAAAAAAGAAGATCCCGTAAGAGCAGTTGCTCAAGAAATTCAAAAATTGCTGGCATGGAACGTGATATAGTAAGTAGAAGATGGCACAAAACCTCAGCACGAAAACCTTTTATTTGTAATGTTAATTTGGTTTAAAAAAAATAATTAGAAAACCCCTATGAGGCATTAGATTACTTGAAAGAGAGAAAAAGAATCCCACCTCTTCCACACTGAGTACTACTTGATTTTTTAAATTCAGTTATAAGGAATGACAAATAATATTTAATAAACACTGCTTATTAGAAAGAGGATTTTCTTCTGAAACATTGCAAAGTAGGTCACATCTATTGTGTCATTTACTTTTACAAGAAAAGTTAATTGCAAAAGGACTTGCAGAGAAACCGTTATAGAAAACCATAATAAAGGCCAAGTATTAAATTCAGTAAGTCTAACAGCTTAGTCTTAATGTCATAATGTACTTAGAACATCAAAGATAACACGCCTCAAGAAGGAATCAATAACAATTCATGTGGATCTGTTCCAGGCAGATTAAATGCAGCATTTCTCACATCTCATGGAGAAGGAATATGCTCTATGGGTATCTCACTTATTCCCTCTCTAGTTTATTAAACACTTTTTTCAGTCATAGCTAAGTAAGGAACAGTTTGAAATTGTCTTGATTTTCTATTATTTTCATATAATTTATATCAACAACAAAAAACCCAACTACATTCGCCAAAACCTTAACCTATGCTACTAGGACCTCTATTTGCATTCACAGTCTCTGAGTCACTAATATAGTTTACTCAGACTCGGTCTACCAAAGATAATGATGACTCAAGATGTACAGTATTAGTAGTACCAAAAACATTCCTTCTGGCATTTTGCAAGCATTATTTCATCTGACTGGGCTACTTGCTACACAAAACACAAAATATAACCAACTCTCCAAGAGCATACTTGCAACCATGGCTGGAAGTCACTTTTGAGCTTTTTTTAGTCTACAACTACTAAAGGTCATAACCTTAATAAAAACTAAAGCAGACTAAGCCTTAAGGTGACTAAAGCCTCTTCAATTTGTTATGACCTATGAAGCTTTACCCAAACACATCTGAATCTTACGGAAAAATTGCTCAGAATTATAGTGGTAGCAATCTAAATTGATTTGCCAGAGGTTAACAGCTACAAAACCCAGTTGTAAAACAGCACAAGATTTCTGCTTCTCTTCCAACCTTGCATGACTGAATTAGACAGATTGTTTCAATTGGCTTTTCCTGTACATGTTTTTAGGAGACAGACTTGCATCTCCCACAGGGCATGGAGACAACTGAGCAAAAAAGACCTTGTGTAACATGACGGGTGCTCTTTATGCTGCCAGCATACAGGGAAGACCAACACTCAGTACTGGCAGGCTGAAAGACTGAGCTGACAACAGTCAACTAAGACATGGACATCATTTTACTTACAAGTTTCAGT
Organism: Campylorhamphus procurvoides; assembly: GCA_013396655.1. Lineage (NCBI taxonomy): Eukaryota > Metazoa > Chordata > Aves > Passeriformes > Dendrocolaptidae > Campylorhamphus > Campylorhamphus procurvoides. The sequence goes on from WBMV01002501.1 coordinate 538,158, forward strand.
CATGGCATAATTCTGATAATGGAAAATTATGCATCTAAACTCAAACTCATAATCCAAGCAGATGGCCCAATTTTTCTGGATTGGTCCACACACAAAAAAAAAAAAAATCAATAAGCTGTAAGGGGCTATCAGGCAGCTTCTTACTCTTGGTGCTGAGTAAGATTTTACTGCAACTGCTTTCATTCACTCCTGATGGGTTTACTGCAGTAAGTTCATGTAAGAGGGTCAACAATCTCAAAAAAAAAAAAAAAAAAAGTACCAGCAACTGCCTAAATTTGTCAGAAGTGTGAAAAACCTGCTGCACTTTACAACCCCATCGGGAGGCTGGCAAGCACAGGCTGCAGGCTCCCTGAAAGCAGAGGGAGGCGGTGGGAGCAAGGTCCAGCAGCAGAGCTGGCTGAGCAGGCTCCGGCTTCCCCCTGCACTGCAGCATTCTGCCTCTTCCAGGCAAAGACCCAACTCAGCGTGGGCACAGCTGAGCGCCACCATCACTGCCCCGGTAGCACACCTCAGCAGGGCAGAACAAGGGAACTCAGTAAAGCAACAATTCTGTGGGGGCTGCTACACTATGTAGTTATAGCCTAAAGCCACTTTCTTAAAATGCAAGGCAAGCTGAAGTTAAAATACATCGATCCAGCACTACAAAGTTAACTCCCAAAAGCAAAATGGGTTATAATAAGCAAGTCTGTGAGTAATATCTGGCCTGATAAATAATGAGTTTCTCACAGGTGCAAAACATCAGCATCATTTAGTATGTGCACTACTTTATTTCTGGTATCTGTCACCCGTGCTGCGCTATTTAGTAGCAACATCCAATTCATAGCCTCAGAACAAAGTGTTATACCGACTTAAAAAATAGCAATAAAAGTCAACAAATAAAAGATAAAAATACATATTTTTCTATAGTCTGCCAGTTTTTTAGTAGTTATTAGTCCTCCTCTTTAAACCACATTTTAATACAGTGTTCACGAAATTCCCATGTTGCAAAAAGGTATCCAAAAATATTTCCAAATCTCAATATCATACATCAATGAAGAAGTTTTGAAAGCCTTATAAATGCAGGTTATTATCTGCAAGTGAAAATTATTATTGATGTAAATACTTTGCAAAATATAAAACCAAATACAAGACTGAAAAATGAAATTTTATTCCGTCTTTCATATTTCATCATTTATGATAATGATCTTCTGCCTCCAGTGGCACTTGGGAATCCCAAGGAGGTAGGACCACAGTGTTGATGGAAGCAATATCAAGAGCTCAGAGGCAAGATGTAGTTTTGGAACGTCATAATCAATATGAGATTAACATGGCTGCCCAAGTAAAACTCTAAAAACGAATTGTCCCTGTGTAGATACATTGTGTGTAATAAGCCAAAAGATTACTGAAAACTCATTGAAAGATGCTATAAAAAATGCCAAAGCAATTAAGAACCAGGACAACAAAGTGAATACTTTATTTCAACTAAATCACCAGCTGCACATGAAAAAAAAAAACAAAAACCCTGAAACAAAACACCCACACACTGAGCACGTAAACCACCAATATTACAAAGCTGTATGTTCAGTGAACAGAATTACTGGGAAAGAAACCATAACCTCCCCCTTCTAGAAAATGCAGATGATCTTATGCATGGACTTAATCTAGTCCAAGGCACCACTTCAAAAGCTAAAGCTGACATATGAAACCACTATACACTGTTAAGGGGAGATGTAGTAAAAGAAAGCTTTTAGAGGAAGTGAAAATGGAAGCACAGAAAAGTAAACAACACCTACCACAGTCATTTAGTTATTCTATAAAAAAACGAAATACAAACTCAACCATAGTGAAAATCATGTACTTCAGTCATCAGTACTAAAATTCATTTCCTTGTGACACAATTTCCAATTGTAAAGTGATGTGAACTAACTCAAATTCAGATACATACTTGCAAACTGTGTGAAGTAATATAAACCCCACTTTTCTCTCAAGTAAAATTAGTTTATGGTGTACCGTTTTATTTGATAAATCCATTCAGGTACAAACTCATAGGTAAAGGGTGCATTTTGCATTTGAAACTTTTTGCTTTTTCATCATACTATATAACTTTCTTATGAAAATGCAAGCTATAGGCAGAATGACTATAGGCTCTGAAAGGGAACTGCATTAAAACACACAATTTCCTTGAATACTTTCTATCTCATCCTCTGCAAATCCTTCCAAATATTTTCATTAATAGCATTGCAATTTTCATCCATTTAAAGTTTGTCTGGTTTTGTTTGGGGTTTTTCATTTGTTTGAGTTTTGAGTAGGGTTTTTTGTTTTTATAAAAAAACTTACTGTGTACTGAGTAATAAATGCAAGCAATATTTAATCACTCTCCTGGAAGGTAAAAAGCAACTGTGTCACTTTGTAACTCACATTTCAAAGAGAGAAGCCTAAACCATGTGTTTCACAAAGCAAGCAGGGCAAACCAGCCCACTATTCAGTCAAATCTACAAGAATGTTTATATGCAAAGTAACCCATGTGAAAATATTAATTTGCCATTTATAATTAAAGACATTAATCTAGATCCCAAAATAAGCTTTACCCTTTTTTTTTCATTCCACAAATGGATCAAAATTATTCAGACTATTACAAGTACATTAATGTACAGTACCTCTATTCAGCCAACCAGCACTAGCATGAATACTACTGACTCAAGAGGGTTTCATGGGAATTCTTAAATACTTAAAACTCCATGTGAAGTTGAGCTATGACTAAGCTAACAAACTCTTGTGCAAGGACTAAGACAAATGCCAGGAAAGAGGCCTTGGGAAACAAGATACCATAGGTTTCCTTAGAATTCTAAAATAATAGCATTAAAAAGTCAACAATTCATCTGGAAAAACATGGCATTCAGCAATTCTAAAGCCAAAGCTGTCTCCAGAAGACTGATTAAAACTCTTAACACATCGAGTTTCCCAAACTTAGCAAGATTATGGATCTCAATCTGATGGTAAACTAAGCCTTGTTTCAGGGTTTTTTCTTTTGTAAAAGTACCATCTCTTTATAAGGGTATGTATTTCAAAACACAGTAAAAGTTAAGTAAAGGTTCTAGAAATCAGTTCAACAGAATCACAGTAAAAGACCTCAGACCACCCTTTGCTGCAGTGCCACCTCTGTGCTCATTACAAGACAAACCCACTGACACCTGCCTTTATGAAACTGCCTCATGACAGAGGAACACTTGAATCTGATCCATCACAGACATGCTTCTACTACCTCAGGATGGAAGAAAACTCCAGAAAGCAGGTTCCTAGAATCGACAACCCATTTTGCTGTACTCAACATCCAAATCTGAGGACTTCCTAGCGCTAGGGATCTAGATAAACAGTTGCAATGAGGTAAATCTAATCCTCAGCCTAAATCTCACCTGCCCCAATTAAAACTGGAAGAGAGGGGTATTACTACGTTACTGCAAGCATTTTACCATCTGTTGAGCAACTCGGAAAGAAAACGAGCAGCAAAGCACTGAGTCAAGTTATGGGAAAAGCATTAATTGAAAAAAAAAAAAATCTAATTTTTCCTGATCATTTCAACAGATCTTCATTAAAAGGCATATCTGTCTACTGTCAGATTTATGACTGCAGCTCAGAGCAACAGAAGATTCCCTGATCTCATGTATGCATCCCTCAGTGGATTGGGCTAGACTGGTCAAACCTTGTAGAGCCCTTCTTACATTCTCATACATGAGAAATCAAAGAAGTTCAGATTGAATTGATCCAATCTTTTCTCAAAGCTCATCGTCATTTTTGCTTATTTGACATCTATAGATTCGAGAGTCTATGAAGGCCTTGAGTTACCAATTTCTACCATTGTCACTCATCCAAATAAAAATACATGTACCCAATGTCCTGAAAATTATTTTGCTGAGTGCATAGACAGCTCAGTTAAGCTGGTGAAATTGGCCACAAATAAGCTCTGGGCACACGGTATATCATCTTGTCAATTTACATTTCATGGACCATATTTGTTTCCAGCCAAAAGCTAAACTATTTTCTTAACCTGTTTTGTGTTCTGCAAATTCTACAGAATACCTAATTTCTTTGCCAAAGGATTACTGGCCTGGCTAGCATGTAGAACAGTTCACAGACAGAGCATTCACAGGTATCTATGTTCCACTTCCCTGCTTTGCACAGCAAGTGTACTGTGATCCAAAGCAAAGCCACTTATTTAGTAAAAAGGAAGCATTAAATGGTTTGAGCAGGGTGCAATCTCACCTAAGGAACAGTAATTTTGGGCCTAAAAAAACAGATCAAATCAGCATTGGTACAATCTTAGAAGCACCTGTGCATGTCAGTAACATGTAACTTTTCCATTGCAGCTTCCATATTAGCCCTGCCTGTATAGAACTACATTCTCTACTGAAAAAAACAGGTAAATTAAAAGAAAGCTTTTAGCTCTTAGCTACACTGAGGCTCTGAAATAAAAGTAACATGTCCTAAACTATTTGCTGCTACGTCTTTCCCCTTGTCAAAAGTCTTTAAAGTTTAAAATAGGACTTCAGCAGCCTTAGTTCACTTTACATTTGTGTGAAGGAAATAATTTTATAATTTGAATTAGCCAAAGCAAAAAGCCAAAAAAAATACCACACCACTAAATACTATGAAAATTGTTTATTAAAAGGCATAAAATATTTTTTCACATCTTTTTCAGATAGGTCCCAATTTTTTCTTTTCACATAGTGAGTGAAGAACTATTTCTTAATATAATTTGGAAAAAAACTTCAAGCCTCCATCTTTTGTGTTAAAAAAGGTAGAAAGTTGAAAAGCACCCAACTCAGTTAAAACCAGTGCACAAGTCATCACTGTACCCCACCTGTACCCCACCGTTCAAAAGGCAAGAGACGCTACTGTAGAAGTAAAGTGAAAAACAGGTTTCTAAGTTTATACAAACAGGTTTCCAGTAACAGTCCTTACTCTACTCTAAGTTTTAGGAGGATTTCACCATTCCCTATGTTCAACTGAAAATGAAAAAAGAGGATTAATTTAAATGACAGTAAAACTGCACCTTGTTTAGACAACATAAAAGCGATTTACTCCTTTCCCTCATGTTTCTTCTACCTTTATTTTACCCCCACATTAGATGTGAAGACTGAAAGATTAAAACTGCTTCAAGATCTAGAATGCTGGGATTTCCCCTCCAGGTGTTCGTAACACTGGATCCAGGTTTTGAACATTAGACTTTTTTAGCCAGCTTGGAGAAAATTCTGAGCAATTTGATTTTAGTCTGCCAATACTAATATCCAAACAACAGAGTCAATATATTTATTCTGTTCTCAAATACAGAACAACATTTTCAGCAGAATTCTAGTGGAAAGATTATTTGAAAACATGGTTACTTTTAACTGGAAAAGGTTTTCAAACCTGCAAAATTGGTTGGAAAGAAAATGTAACCACCTTTCCAACCTTCCTTATCTATTGTGAACCAAATGAAATAGCAAATAGAACATGTAACACAGAATATACATTTAGCATTAAATGAGTGATCAAAAGTGTAGAGTCAATATTACCACCATAAATTTATTTTGATGAACTTTAAAAAAATTACAATAGCATGTAACAGTTTAAAATTTCATAAGTATAAACTCAAAGTTGTAATGGTCAATAGTGAAGCTACAGGTGTGGGGGAAAACCTTAAAAAGGATTTGAAAATAAAATTTTAAAAAGCTTTTGTAAATCCGCTCTTCTATTTCTTGTCAGAGTAACATCACTCTTCTGCCAGCTACAGCAGCTTCTATGCCCCATTTTGGCCAGTTCTCCCGCAAGCTTTTAGGATTTCTCATTTGTCCTTCCCGGTGTCTGGAACACCCACCTTCCTTCTCTTGAAGTGCCATTCTAGGATCCACTTCTGCAACATTGCCTACAGAAGAAGTAGGCAGCTAAAACACTCATTTGCTCTGTCCACAATGTGCCAAGCATCAGCTTTTACTGTGTACATTGTAAAGCACACCATTTATTGCTACCTTCCTTACTACACCACAATGATTCTTGCCTCAGTGCATCAAATTTAGAAGTGGGGATTTAATGTTCGAGAATCACATTGGAAAATAAGTGTTTACTAGTTTTGAGAGTGCTAGTTGCACCTCTTGGTGAACACAGAGAGGAAACTATGTTCAACATTATAAACATTCCACCTGTGACACATGAACATATGTAACTGACATAAACAGAGTAGCCTGTTTAGTTCTCTTTATGTCACACTACATTTTAATCCTTTGCTCTTTGAAAATCTGGATTAACATTCTGCTAAGAGTCTATAGGAAACACTTATGTTTATATAGGTCAAAGTCCATCATCACTACGTTCACAACATTTCTGGACAGTCTTGGAAGCAAGTTTGAAGGGATATATTTTTTAATTAAAAAGAATATGTTGTCTACACACATTAAATGCAAGCCTGTCATTAGATGGTATTACTAACCTACAGGTGACGTCAATTTCAATTCACACTTTCAAGTCTTCCATGTATTTCTACATGACACTCCATAAAAAAGTGAAATATATTACTGGCTTACTTATTCATCTTTGGTAAGAAGCAGAGCTTCAATAATGCCAACAGAGTTTGAAGATACAATATGGCATTACCAAGAGGAAAAAATGTCTGGGAATTACTAGTTTCATAACTTCGTGGCATTACAAATAGGAGAAATACCTAACTCAGAATACCTCAGCAAACAAATTGCACAAGGCATTTTCAGAAACTAAAAGCAGTTGAAGATGTAAAATGCCAAATCACAACAAAAACCTTGTAGACATAGCATGTAAGCACAAGATATAATCAATAACCCAATTTAAATTACAAATACAGTTCTTCAGGATGAAAAACATAAAGTGCTGGCAAGCATATGGCTGAAGTTCACATATATAAATTCACTAAAATTAAAGCACTTGCCACTGAAAAGAGTCATGTACAGCTTTAAGCTGAATGAAGCCCTTCCTCAGACATATTTCATGCCTTGAAACTACCTCACTACTGAAAGGAGAAAAAAACAAGCATATTCCACTTACATCTTTTTCTGACCGATGTGGGAACATCGATGATTGGCTGTAGTACATGTTCTCATCATGGTAGTCACCATCAACCCCCTCTACAAACTTCTTCCTTGAAGCACCAAACATGCTGTTTGTCACCTAAATAAGAAGAAAAACAATTATATCCCATATATGATTTAGTTTGCTACATACTTAGTATATATATTTAAATACACATAAGGATTGTTAAAAAAATCCTGTTTCTAAATATTTGAAAATTCCTCATAGAAATACTGTCTATATATTGTCAATGTAATAGTTCTTTCAAGAGGGATTTTCACACAATAGAAACTCATATTCCAGAAACCACTGGGGTGGGGAGAGGGGACATGCTTCATTTTTTGAAGAGGTTTTGTTTTGTTGTTTTTTTGAGTTCCATGACCTTTCAACCAAGCTTATTTAAAATTACAGAATGTAGAAAACAAAAGAGCAAATTTCTTTAGTTTTCCTCTTCTCGGCTAAACATCTTCAGTCTAAAAGAAGAAAATTAAGGAATATTCCTTAGAACTCAGCCACCTTAAAATAAATAACAAAAATAAAATAAAGAAAAAAAATAATCTGTGAAATCACATCCATGTCTCACCACCAGTTTTGGAAAAGCAGCTTTCTACTTGACCTTACTCAGATCCATGATTAAGGGAAGGTTGAGCTTAACCACATTCAACAACCTCATCACAGACTGGTAAAGTTACTGCAGACAGCCCACAAAAACACACTAGATTTTATTTTCCCCTTACTGCCAGAGGCGCAGACACAGACCGAGATGCTAAGTCAGGAACTGGAAACTAAAGAAACAGCAACCACACAGCTGGTCACAAAACCTTAATTCATTAGAAAATTTAATCCTGCAGCAAGGTCATACAATGTCGCTACAGCATCCACTGTACACAGTGCATATTTATACACCTGACTCTTATTTAATCTGTCTGACAATGAAACACTATCACAGCACAGTGTGGGCTAACCAAACCCTGTTTTAACCTAGCAGGTTAATGTTCAAACCAGTGAAATGGCACACACTGATCAGCACAGAGCAACTTGTCCAGTTTCTTGTACCATATGGGGAGACTGGAGAGAGTGCAAACAACAGGATGGTAATCAGTCCCAAGCTACTTCCCTACTTAACTCATCTTCACACAGATCTTTATCATCTTGAAAGTTAAGGAATGGAAGTTACAATTAGCTTATGAAATGCTCTGAACCCTAAGATGTATTATCTTCACTACAGACACCATGAGATAAAAATCATCCTAAGTTTTTTTTTTTAAAGAGTCAGTCTGCACTACCTTAGGCTCATGCTTAAAACTGAAGTTTCAAAATATTTATTCTGGTTGGCTGCAAGAAAAGCTACTTTCAACCTAAAATCCTCTAATCCCTGCTGACACAAAATTACTGTGATATTCCTCACAGTGTGGCTTATTCAAATTTCACCTTTACTGACAAAGACTTGTAGGCAGTGTTTAAATAACATGAGTACTCCTCCTCTGGTAACAACTTAACCCCATGATTTCAAAGTCATAGGACTTTTGAGTAAAGTCCACACTTACAATGCATTTAATACAGCTATACTCACAGAATGGCCCTAAAACATTCAGCTAAACAAGTCTATTCCACTACTCCTACAAGGGGGTTTCAGGTCTTAAGACTACTGACACTTCAAAACAGATTTATAATCTGTGTGAAGATGTGAAGGATGGCACAGTACTGCATACTTTCTGCAGATAAAACTTGTATTTTATGATATTCACAAAGAATGTGCAAATATAAGGTCCCAAAGCGCTAGAATGCATTCAGCTGACTTTCACACTTACAGTGGAGCTTTCATTACACTGTAAGCATATCTCACTGTGTTAATCCCCTTACAATGCAATTATCACCTACCAGATGGGATGGAGCATTTAACAGGCTAAGGGGATTATCTTGTCCTTTGCTCTGCCTGAGCAAAGTGCAGAGAGAGGAGCACTTGCCTTTAATGGCAGGAAAAAGGACAGTGAAATCTTTTGCGAAGCTATCTACAGCAATGAAGAGAAGCTAAAGAGACTCAACCAACTCCTGCTTTTGAGAAGCAAAAAAGCAGCTTCCCACTATTCTCAAAGAATTTTTTGGTGCTCCTTTAATACCTGGGATAAGAAAAGGATTTTTTTTTCTTGCCACATAACTCTCTCTTGCACATCATCAGAATAACAAAACTGAATTGTCATAGAAAGCAAGTCACTGAAATACATATGGTATTGTACTAATGCAATCCATAACCCTGAGCTACGATAGAGGAACCTTATAAGGGCTGGTTCTGTCTTTGACCCTGCAAATTTTCACCTTATTTCTGCAAAGGTTCTGCAAAGGTCACATGGCTGGCTACACAAGCACAATAAAGATTTCTGAATCAGTGGGTTAGAGCTTTCAAAACATATGTTTATAGTATATTATATCTTTATATGCAAGAAAGCTCGTATGCCCAAATATGAAGTCTATTGAAAAGCTGAAAGATATTTTAAACTCTCCACCAAATTTAAACTAAAAGATTATTTTCTATAGTGATAATCATATAAGACAGTGGCCCAAAAAACTAATCAAGACTGATGAAGTGCAATGATATAAATATGAAGTTCAACAAGGAAAAAATGAAGAAAACTTTTAATAATTAGATAAATATTGATATTTTTATTGGCAACCCGTATTTCTACATGATACCTTAACAGAACTGTGCTGATGGAACTCCAGAGAGCAGAGCAGTGCACTGCAGGCTGCAGCTGCAGGGGAAGCGGGGAAGGCTGGAGGAACCCTGCCTGCAACCCAGCTGCATCACTACGCCCAGCTACCCTGAAGACCTTCAAAAACTTTTTGCAGAGACAGACGCTTCTTCACAGCAGCATTTTTGTAAGCAATTCTGTGTCATTCAAGGCTGCCAAGCAAAGCAGTCGCGTGCAGTGCTCAAGCTGTCCACACTCTCTCTGAGGGAAGCAGTAGAGGCACTGGAGGGCATTCTGGCAACTGTCTGCACCTCTAACAGGATTCCATTTCACTAGAAAGAACTGCCACTTGTTCTCAGGGTGAACCACAGCACTGATCACTACAGAGAAACATGGTGGTACAATTCATGCCACTAACCATCCTTGTCACAGAACTAACAGCACAATAAAAAGAGTCAAGCTGCTAAAGGTCAGTAACAGAAAGAGCAGGAACTGGGATTAGAGACTTAAACTGCAGCGACTTTAACCAGGTTGCTTATTTCTTGCTCATTTTGAAGTTAATACCAGCAGCCAGTTTATCCAGTTCCCAGTAGTCACTAGTGACAGTAAACAGCTGGAAAACTTCTGACTTAGAGCACTTATCCCCATACAGACCTTTATATACAGCAGGTTTATGCAATGACAGCATCATATGATTGCCAAGTTAGCAGTAGGCATGTTCCTATCCATGTTAACTTACTCCAGTACTCACTAACATGTGCATTAGTCACTCATGCTACAACCATATGCACAGATATTGAAAAAACACCGTTGCAGCACTTGTAAGAAGGTATGAGAATTACTAGGTCTGTGCCGAATGCAGACAAAGCTGCTGCAGATGGAACTTTGTTGCTTATTTCCTGGGACAAGAAGCCACCAGGAAACCTCATACACAAAGACTGCAGCTCCCTTTTCATAGGCTCAGAGATCATTGTCCAATCAGCTACAAAAGTAAATACAGCAAAGTTCACGGAGCACTTACAAATACATTTTAAACCCTTTGGAAAGTAACAGCAACCTGAGATTTTGTACCTTCACAAGGTCTAGACTAGTGCGGTGAAGGAAGATAGCAATCAGCTCTTGTATTTAAGTCCCTCATTCATGCAAATATACAGACATGCCAACACAATCTCACAGAATCCGTATGCCAGGTGCATTGGCAATTTTATTAAGCAAAAAATTCCTGTCTACTCAGACTAATGTCATACAAACACCTCTCCCAATCCTTAACTACTCTTCCTCTTCTACTGTGTGAACTCAGTTCTCTGTTGCACAAGACACGTTAGCAGTGAAACCATTCATTAAAAATGTAAAAATGGTGCACTTCTGTCAACTCATCTTTTAGCATAATATTGCAAAAGTACTTACAACTCCTCCTGGTAGGTTCATGTATAAATATTATTAGAAAATATTCATTGTAACAGTGGAAAGAAAGGGAAGAAACTACATGTTAGGACAGAGTTAAGACAACTAACCAGCCATGTGGCCACAAACCATGTTCTTTTCTGATCAGATGAACACACATGGTTCTTTGAAAGCACAAGCTACACCTGGGTTGGAGCCCTTGTATCAATATAGGCTAGGAGATGAACAGATGGAGAGCAGCCCTACCGAGAAGGACTTGGGGGTGCTGATAGATGAGAGGCTGGACATGGGCCAGAAATGTCTGCCTGCAGCCCAGAAAGCCAATTATATCCTGGGTTGGATCAAAAGCAGTGTGGCCAGAAGGATGAGATGATTCTGCCACTCTGCTTTGCTCTCCTGAGACCTCACTTCAAATACTGCATCCAGCTCTGCGGTCCCCAGCATAGGAAAAACACCAACCTGTTCAAATAAATCCAGGAGGGCCACCAAGATCATTAGAGGGATGGAGCACCTCTCCTATGAGGACAGGCTGAGATTTGGGACTGTTCAGCCTGGAAAACAGAGGGCCTTGGGGTGACCTGATTGAGGCCTTTCAGTACCTGAAGGGAGCTTACAAGAAAGATGGAGCATGTAGTGATGGGGCAAGGGTGAATGGCTTCAAACTGAAACAGAGTAAGTTTAGATTAAGGTTACCAAGAAATTCTCTGCTGTGAGGATGCTTAGGCACTGGTACAGGTTGCCCAGAGATGTTATGGATGCTCCATCCATGGCGTATTCAAGGCCAGGTTGGACAGGGCTGTGAGCAATCTGGTTTAGTGGACGGTGCCCCTGCCCATAGCAGGGCATTGGAACTAGATAATCCTTAAGGTCCCTTCCAACCCAGGCCATTCTATGATTCTGTGTTTAAAAATCACAACTTCAAGTTAATGTTAATCAAGCAAAATGCAGTCACAAACCTGACAAGACATTTAATTTCTTCTGCAGGATATTTCCTAACAACAAGCACTACAGGGAAACTAAAAGAACTGTACAAATGTTAAGAACTTGAAGGATCTAATAAGCAGTTTGCTGTGGCCATTGACCTTTACCCTTCAGCTGAGTGCATAACACATGACAACAATACATATTTAGAAAAAAAAATAAAAGATTTAAAGAAAAATAGTTTTCATTGCAAAGAACATTGCACCATAGTATACTTCAGCACACAAAAACGTGTCACCAATACCTGAAAATATACTATTGACACATAATTTGTAAGGAAAAACTATTTAAAACTGTTGTTTTAAGCAGCAAGATCTTTATAATCACTTATAAAGTGTTAGTATGATTGTACACTAAGTTAAACAGCCGGAAGCAAATTATACTATTAAAAAATGAAAACTAATTATGTTTCTGTTTTGCAATATTATTATAGGTAGTGCCCAAGGAGAGCTTACACCATGAACAAAATAAAATTTAAACTAAGATGATACTATAAAATATTCCAGGAGAATGGATATTTTTAATTTTTCATAAAGCAGAAAAATTGATCATTGCACTACAACTAATTATACTCATGATTTTTATGAGAGCTGAAAACTATACATAGTAATACAACTTTAAAAAGAAAAAGACACCATTTTAAGAATTCCAGCAGTATCTTCCCTTTCCTGTTCTCCAATGACTATGGTGTTTGCCAACATGTACACAATCATTACATGGGAGCAACTAGAAGTTGCAATCTCAGTCTGATGATACAGAGCTTCTACCCATCTATATATTACAGCTTCTGATGTTGCTGTTTAGGTCTTAATAAGCAAAGGCAAAAATTTACTCCTGTCACAAACCAATGTCTTCACATAAGTTAACATACTTGCATATCCAAAGTATCTGCAAAAGTGACCCTTAACATGCCTGTCAGTGAGAAATCTCTCGAAAAAAATCAAGTGAATAACGAAATCAGCCTGCAATTTAAGTCAAAATATAGAATTTGGAATTCCATCAGTTGGTAAGATAGCTAAATTCAATTTATAGTAAAAACTACTACTGTTTATGGTTCTATTTCTCAGTGACAAAGACAAGTCCTATTTGTCCTAAAGCGGAATTGGTATACAATAGAATATACATTACCATTTTGCTAAATGCAAAAGATCTTTCAAATCCCAACCCTTCAGTGCTAAGTTACAGCTATTATACATCACCATGAGAAGTATATTGGTAATAAATACATTTCATTTTCAACATGAAAGAGAAAACAAAACTAGAAGCTGAGATCCTTTTTTCCCCTCATTTCATTTCAGAATCACAGTCAGTTGGATAGCCTTTAGAATAAACTCTGGGTACTTGTGTTATATGGCACATAGATTGATTATTTCCCAAATTCACTGAGCACTGTAGAAAGTAACAGCAACTATCTGATTTATAGACTTACTAAGATCAAGTCCCCAAGTAGTTAAAATATTACTGGTCTCCTTAAAGCACTCACGGTCTTTCCTTTCAAAGAGAAATTATGACAGATAAGATGCATAGCAACTCGTATGAAGAAACTCCACATAAAAATTTTGAGCATCAAGGAAATAAAGGACATATAGTTATGACTATAGTTGGACTATCACATATAGTTAGACTACCTTCCATTCATATTCTCAAGAACAATCACCTACAAGGTAAAATTTTACAAGTGTTTTACAAAATAAATAATAATGCTTTCAAAAGCTACACTGGAACTGTGAATCTCTGCTGTATGCCATTTATATCGAAGAGGTGTAGTCCTGTACAAGACACAGAAATTCTCATCAAGATGGACATGCTAACTGTTATTAATCACCTTTAACTCTTATGAAATGAAACAGCACACGAGGAGTAAGAAAAACTATGGTACATTAAAATAAAAATAAACCAAGATCGAAATTACTAAAGCTAAACTTGAAAACGATGATTCCAAGATACTTCAATTGGTTTCATAACATGGCTGACACCACACCCATCCTGGGGGAGAGTCCTGTAGGTTCTATGCCTACTAATTACAGGCACTAGACTTGCACTACATCACAAATCAAGAGTGGCTGGGGATAAGACTTTGCATTAAGCTGTATGCCTTTTATGGGTCTGATCAATGAGATGCACTTCTTCAGGAAATAATCTTTTCACGCATCATTCAACAAAATCCAAACACACATATGAAAGACATTTCAAACATGAGAAAGGCAGCAAGAGATCTGCACAAGAGACAAGAAGGGCAAACAAACCAGCACTCAATCTAGAGAAGCTTAGGGAGAAACCAAGAAGGTGCCACATGCGTTCCACCTTAGTCAGTGATGTGACCTGAGGAGAAGCAGGAGCATGTCTCCCTTGCAAACATGGCAATGATGTCACAGTCCTGACGACCGCACCCATCTGCGTACCCACACATGCACTGTAAAACACACAGCTGTATTTTCTGTCAATAGTTTAGGAATTTCATCTGTCAGGAACAATTATTACTTGTCTGACAATATTATTAACAGTACAAATATTTAAATTTTAATCACTAAATATTATAAATATTTAAATAATATATAATGAATATTTTAAAACTCCAAAGCTAATATACCGTCTTTACAGCCCAACCTAAATGTAAGTATGTTTACCAACTTTCTCTTGTCTTGATGCTTCCGGTAACTTGTAGTATTTACAGTCTATTCAAGACTAAGAGTGGTTCTAGATTCAATTTAATATAGTACTTCTGACTTACTATTGTAAAAATCTATATGCTTGGCTGTGCAATGCCCTTCACCATGAAAGAGGACCATCTTTTAGAAAGAACTGACAATTGTGTCAGTAAATTTAGGGGGCAACATGTTAGCTCATACTTTTAAATTCAATTCTATTTTAAGTTGACACACAGTGAACAAAAGAAAGAATCTTGGAAATAAATTATGTACCGGCATACTCCTGTTACCTAATTAAGACAACTCCTCTGCTGTAATTTTAAGAAACTAGTTCAATATTTTAACAAAAAGGAAGTTTCAAAGTATGCTCTCAGTTGATGATCAATCAGGACAATTATCAGCTAACCATACACTATCTGTGTATCACACTTGTTTACTGACTGTCTTTTGGGAATACCATCAAAGAAGACATCAGCTACGTTAAGAAGCCTGACTTGACTAAAATTATGTTCAAAAACGAAACAAGCTTCTGAAGTACCTATGTTGTCTTGGGAAAATGAAACCCAAGGAACAAGCAAAGCAGCACATAACAGAGGCAATCCTGCATTTCTAGTGACAGTAAACCTGCCTATGAAAACTGGTATTTGGTTAATATGGAAATGGGTCAGCCTTAGAAAAGAGAAATTCAGCTGTAAAGTCTGCAAACAAATAAGCAAAAACCTCAGAATTGCGTTCCAGAAAGATAACCACATTTCTTCAAATACTCTCACAACAAATTTTCTACTACAGTGGCACTTTTCCTGGCTCCTCAGAAGTCTATTCTGTGAGTTTCTCTCAACCAGTATTTTGCACCTCAGCCATAATAAAAACTGACATTGGAAGGTATCAGAATGGCAACTTCCTTCTTTTGTCTGATAACCTTTGATCCATCCCATTAGGTAATTCAGAAATGTACTGGTTGAAAATTATTTGCAGTCTTAATGAAAAACTGATTTTGTAATTGAAAACCATTGAATGTGCCATATGGGCTGCATTAGTCCTTTTGAGTATTTTATTGTAGGCAAAATAAGTTTTCCTGTTTTTCAGAAATTACCCTTTCATAAAGACATTAGAGTAAGAAAACCTTTTATTCGCAAAGTTCATCTATTTGAATTTTATTTCCAGTTTCATGCCTGGGTTTGCCTTTTTTGTTGCTCTGTGGCATATTTTTGAGGGCTTTTTTGTTTTTTTTTTTAATTAAATAAATAAAAAGACACTTTACCCAGTTAGATTTTCTAGATCTACTCAAATGCACTCTGGAGAGTTCCTTAATAGAGCATATACAATTGCAAAGCTCAGCTTTAAAAGATTAGAAAATTCTACTGTACTAAGTACTTCAGAAATCACAAAATCCTACCGTTCCCTCCAGGCCCCAGGCAAAGAAGCTGGAATTTGGCATTTTCTTAAACATTGAAATACTCAGAGCAAATTGATAAAAACTTCTCTGTTCGGCAAAATTCTATTGCAGCAAACTGTGGGTATGGCCACACTCACATGATAGTGCGCAGTGTGAAAGCTGCATCAGGTAACTGGAGAAATGAACTCATAAAATAAAATCACACTAAGCACAGGTAAATTGTTCCTCTGAAATACTTAGAACTCTGACAGATTCTATAAATTCCCCTAGGAGGCAAAAAAGGAAATAGCGACCAAAAAAAAAATCATCAGTTAAAAAAATCTGCACTTCGTACTCTAAAAACTCATTTCTGTATGAAATAAGGTATAGAACTGTTTATAATAAAAGTAACTTCTGCAGAAAACTCAAAGAGAGGTGCTAACACAACAAGGCGAAGCAGATAGAGGGAACAAGAAGTTTTACTCTGAAAAGAATTGCTGTAATTTGTACAAGCAACAGGGGACTTCAACAGGGACATACCAATCTGACCTCAGACTACTGGTTCTCTCTCCTGCCTGTACTCCCCCTCTGCTACAACACACCAAACGGGGCAGTTGTTTAACTAGTGTTATGTTCCACAAAATGTGCATGGGCATGTAGCAGAGAAAAGATCCTCAAGGGACAGACATACAGTCATATGAAGAGAGCTAAGCAGGTTAAATGATAATCAGATCATAAGCCAGGTTTGGAACTCTAGCATCTTAATTCATAGAATCCCCAGACAGGTCAAATATTTTTAAAAATACAAACAAGTATAGTATGATTTTTGATGAAAAGCTTAGAACAGTTTTGCAGGGAGGGGAGGAGAAAACCACTTTTAAGAGGTTTTCATTTTTCATTGGTATTCAATAGTCATCACGTAATTACTGTTAAAATGTGTTTTGTGAATACAACAGAAGTTAACTAAGTAAGATTAACTAGGTTGGACTTCAGCTTCACAATCAAGATATTTTCAATGCTAAAATATTTCTTCTGTACCAAGTGTTACAGCTTCGATATCAGCATGACATACTTTGCCATCTCTGATGCTTGGTATCATTCCCAGCTGCTCAACAACTTTTTCCACAAACAACAGACAACTCAGATGATGCACACATGGACCAACAGAGCTTAACCCAGAAAAGAAAACAAGTCCTAGTCTGGTCCAAGCGAGCCAATTGCTCTCAGTATGGTCTCACTTCTAAAGCAGAGATAATTGTTCCCAGTATTACAGAAAAGACATAAAGGTTTCATTATAAGGAGCATCTCAGAAACCTTTTATGTTGATGAGTCCCTTAAGAAGCTATAAAAACAAAAGAAAACCCTTGGTGAAGCAATATGCAAACATCATTTTACACTGAAATCAGAATCTGCCAAATGAGAATTTTTTAGAAGAAAGCTGGTGGTGAGAAAAAAGAAAAACAACACTCAGGTTTTTGAGAGGCTTTATCCCTCCTGGGGATGCAAAAATGAAAATCGCCTGCAGCAGACACACTACCAGGACAGGGGGCAGTAGCACGGGGATGGGAGTGGCTGAGTCAGAAACATGAAGGTCAGCTGGGCCTCATAGGCAAGGGAAGATGGTTGCTGATAGTGCAGCTGAGAGGTGACTCTCGAGCAGCATTAGGAGGACAGTGTTGATATACTTGTCAGTGAGCAAGTAACATGACCACATGTCATGCTCTGTTGCTGGGAGAGTGGGATTTTTTGCCCTTTCCCTCAATCTTACTGTGGTCCCTTACATCACATCTAAGCAGAGCTGACAGAGTTTCATCTGCTAAGTGCCTCCGGCTATGTCTGTAGAGTCATCACCTTACAAACTGTTCAAGCAGTATTTCTCAACACTTCCTAAATACCCAATTCAGTTGAAGCCAAAAATGCCCACTGATAAGCTTTCTCGATCTGTATTTCTGTACAATGTTAAGCTTTATTAAATGATGTAACAACAATTATTAGGTAGTCTGCATCAGTTCACTGGACACTGTTTTTTATTGGCTCATTTACTATCAAAAACTTTTGCATTGTGTATCAGAGAGAGATAAAAGCTTGTAAACCAAGAGGAATAAACTTAATAAGGAGGAATAAAAGAGGAATAAACTTGAAACTTAATTCAAATTTGGTTCATGATCACAGGATTCAGGTGTTTCCATCATGTCAAATCTTTTCTATTGTATGAGAAGAATAAAAACTAAAGAATAGGGCTTCTGTTATTTTCTGCTTTCAGCTGAGACTCCCAGCTAGGAAGATGAATTTCTGTACCTCTGCTTCACCTCAAAGGCTAACCATTGCTCCAGTTGGGACATTTCCATGCTGAAAAGGCTCTTCTTTCCAGGAATACTGTAGGGTTTTTTGTTGTTGTTGNTTTGTCTTTGGGGTTTTTTTTAGCATAACACCGATTCCACTAACTTTTTAAGACCGTTGCACTGCCTACCTATTTCTTTCCGGAGACAGTCAAAACTTTCATGTCTGTATAATCTAAAACACTGTATTTTAAATAAGCCCTGGTTTTCCAAGCATTTCCTGCAGTTAAGTACTGTACAGTCAGATGTAGAGGATGATTAACAGAGGTGCAACAGAATATTTTTTCTCTTTCCTTAGTCAGATGGAGTTGGTTGATATTAAATAAATCAGTACTAGAGCCTTTTCTACTCCAGGTTTTGACAGGGTATGGAGGATATGTTGTTGGTGTTTTTTTGGGATGTTTTTTGCGTACGGAACCCAAGGCAGAAGATAATTAAAAAAGAGAGCAACTACTTTTTAGAAAATTTATCTATCAGTATATTCACACATACAGTATTTAATGCAAGCTGCTAGCCATTTGTTTGAAGCATCCCCAAGAAAGAGGTAACAACACTTTTTAATTTATGTTAAATTTTTAGAAATTTTGGTTTGGGCTCTTTGTCTTCCAGAGGTATTCTAAAAATAGAAATAGCTGAGAATATTCTGGCCAAAAAATTCATTCTGCACACACAGCACATCAAACATCTTGTCTCATCTTAAAATATAACTGGAAAATTCAAGACATTAAGTATGTTTAATATATTGAATCCTTGAAGAGAAAGAAATATTTACGAGCTGCCACAACTTCCTGGCAGCATACCTGCCTCTCAGTGACTCTCCTTCTCTAGATGAATGCTACATTCTGGAAAAGCAGAAACATTTCCCACGAGTACAGACAGGTTAAAGTTAAATTCATTTACGGCTTGTTAGAGGATCCTTCTAAAACATACTTAAGAGTCTGCGACTCTTCAGTGCAAATGTAAAAATGCAAGTTAAAATTACAGACTTCTATCCTTATTTTTTTTTTCCAAATAAAACCTTAAGATGCTTTCAAGTATTCCAGGGCCTGTTTCTTGTAAGTTTCTGAGTACATAGCCAGACTATGCTGTGATTATAGCTGTACAGGGTTCATCCATAAAATAAAGTGTGACAAACCAACTTGGAATATTTTTATACCATACCTAAAGCACAAGGACAAACCCAGGCTTAAAAAAAATTAAAAAATGCTGATTTGGAAAAAAAAATATAATAAGTACCAGAATTATTTAAGACTTTGAATTTCTGAACTGCAGTTCCTCATTATTTTTCATTATTTAAGTGCTAATTGACATTAGTAAAGAATTTTCAGTTAGATACTATTCCACACTGGAAAAGATAAATTATAGACTCTGGGCTCCCTACCATACTATTGCAAACACAATCACTAGGTAAAATTAAGAAAGCAGTAAATGTACCTATCATGCCTGTATTAATATTCCACACATTTAATTTAAACCTCTTCAATAATTCTGTTCTCCATGAAGGTTGTCAAAAATGAATTAGACCAGTTATGCACTCTCTCATTTAAGTACATGAACTTCAGGCACATTTCCATATTGTAAAAACTTTGGCTTAATATATATTGTAAATTTTGTTCAAATATCAGAAACTGAAATAGCACGTCATTTTTCAATAAAGAGCAACTCCCTTTGGAAGCAACAGACTTTATATAACAACATTTCAAAACAGAGCTACCTCAAACTGGCAGTCTAAGCTCAGACTGCAAATGTTACTGAGACCTGGCCTAAGTCCTAGACATGGGATGGTCCCCTCCATCTCATACCTTCCTTGCAGTTTCTCAGAGAACAGTTGTATGCAGAGTTCCAAGACAGGACAGCAATGTTTAGTGGCTCAACAGCCTGGTAAAACAAGCAACAGGGTATGGCTTCCTGTTATTCTGGTCTCATAAAAAAAAAATAAGAGTACTTTTACTGAAAATGGGTCTACTCAACCTTCAGCTAATGTATATAGCTTTGCTCACAATTCCTACTTCTGACTTTGTTATCCTGACCAGCAGCATTACTTCACTTTCATCTAAAGCTGCAATAGCAAAATGCTCAAATTAATTTTAGTCTCAACACATTTTACCAGTATTGCAGATTGGGAAAATAGAGGAAATTTACATCACTGCAACAATCTGATGCCAAATTCTTTCAAGTCTTCTCAGGGTCAGCCTAGTCCTGGAAGAAGTTTTTCTTGCTTCTTCAGTGATGCAATCCTTTCCCTGCTCCCTGCCCCTGCCTCCCCCTGCACCTGTCTTACAGGTCTGCATTTAAAAAGACACATTGTTCCAGAATTAAATCTTATTCATGAAAGACAGAGAAAGTCTAATTTCTTTATCACATTTTCAAAATCTAAGTGAATACTCTGAAAGCATGGATGTGTCTTTCTCTGAGTATCAGGCTGCTAAGAACATGAAGCGTGATACATTTCATTATGAACCTATATACTGGATAACTGTACCGTTACATGTTGCATAAATTTAAAACTATTCTTAATTTAAATAAAAGACCACACAGATACTGATGCTCTCTTTCAGTGACTGAAGTGTACAATAACTAGCTCTCAAAAACTACAAATGTCAATAGCATTTACAAATACTGAAATATTCTCTGTGTTTGATCTCCTTCATTACCGCCATTGTTTAAAAATAGTTTCTGTATCTTTGTGGCCCCATAAGCTTTTTTTTACTGAGCTGTTAAACAAACACATTCTTTACAACTTCTGTTAAGCCTTCCATCCTTTTTAAAAGGGAACTTACCAAATGCTTATTGCTACAAAGAAAAATGTTCCTGGAGGCAGTGTACACAAACAGCCCATAGAGCAGTGCTGTGCACAACTTGTAACTCCCAAAACCTAGCCAAAAGGCTATGTTTTCATAGCTCTGACCAGGACTTATCTTCAACAAACCAGTTCAGAAACAACAATACTATTAATATATATACAGTATAAAAGTACAAGAGAACAGAAAAATATATTTCATATAGTAACTGGATATATATCCTACAGCAAAAGCTTTTTGCTTATTAACAGGAAAAAAACTTGACAAGACTCCTGTATCACCCACATCTAAGTGAAACACAGAAAAAAATCAGTCACAATCAACCAATTTTTTTAAAGAATCTGAACTTAAACTGTTATCAAGAAAATTATATTGTAGACAAACTATTTGCTTCCAAAACTGGAGATTCCTGGAAGAGGATCCACTGCTTCTAAAGTACTGACCAGTTGCAAAAATTTAATGGTAAGCAAGTTTTTTGGATTTTGAAGTGACAGAGAAATCTTCTACACATTCACTAGACAATTCTTACATTAAGGATGTAATTTCTGCATTAAGGGTCTGAACAGGAAGATTTTTTTTTTCATTTTTGTTTTATAAATAAAGATTCACTACAGTGTGGCTCATCACTGAGCAAGATTTTCACAAGGCATGTTTCAGAGCAGTGAAGTGTACTGTCACAGTCCTGCTCCTGGCTGGCTCCTTACATTTTCAATCAGCTGGGTCCTTGGTCCAGTTGTGCTATAAACAGGTCACTACAACCATGTGGTTACACCATGCTATGGCAAGCGGGACAATGAAATAACCACAGCCCCAATGTACAATATCTTAACAGCCAGGAAACCATATCTGAATATCAAGGCAAGCACCCTGTTGCAAAATGCACTTTATTAGAAGGATAAATCCCTGTATGACGGACAACACTATAATGCAAGTATAATATGTAACTGATCACATGCAGTGGTGAAATTGAACTAGGGTGACCAATACAGTTGCCATTCTAAATTTTTTCATCACGCCCTTCCACAGGGGCTGCCAACAAGATACAGAACACAGGTAGCAACTGAGGTACCACCACTGAAATTCATACAGAATTTACTACATACCATATCCTACCAGGTCTACAGCAGGTACAGACATCTCTGGGGCAGAAGCACAGGATCAGCTAGGTTGGAAATGACCTCTGAGATCATCAAGTTCAACCTCTGACCAAATACCACCTTATCTACAAGACCACGGCTCTAAGTGCCATGTCCAGTCTCTTCTTAAACACCTCCAGGAATGCTGAACTGACCACCTCCTTGGGCGGCCCATTCCAATGCCCAATCACTGTTTCTGTGAAGAACTTCTTAATGTCCAACCTAAACCTTCCTTGGCACAGCTTAAGACTGTACCCTCTTATCCTACTGCTGGTTTCTGGGGAGAAGAGATGATACTCACCTGGCTACACCCTCCTTTCAGATAACTCTAGAGAGTGATAAGGTCTCCCCTGAGCATCCTTTTCTCCAGGCTAAACAAATCCAGCTCCTTCAACTTCTCCTCACAGGACTTGTGCCCTAGACCCTTCACCAGCCTCATTGCCCTTCTTTGGACACACTCCAGCACCTCAATGTCCTTCCTAAATTGAGGGGCCCAGAACTGGACACAGAACTCAAGGTGAGGCCATACCAGTGCTGAGTACAGGGGAAGAATCACTGTCCTGGTCCTGTTAGCAGGAACACAGCCAAAAGGAGTAGCCACCACCCCACTCTCACTCCGCAGGGTGCCAAACAACATGCAGCACCTTCATGCTATTTTATTTGCTCAATTGTCTTTTCACTGGGAAAGAATGACAACTAATGACAAGAAACCCATGGATCCTAAGATAGGTTTACTACTGTTACCTCTGTGCTTCTCATGTCACATCAAGCATTAACCCTCAGTCAAAAAATTTCAATTGAAAAAAATAATCCAAAATATTGACTAATGCCTCTTAATTCATGATTCAAAAACAACACTACAGGAAAATAATCTATCAGTAGGCCATGAAGAACATACAGAGAAAATATGGATGATCTGAAGTACCTTTTATGGTTGTTGTTTTTAAGAATAAATTTGCTAAACTTTAGATTAAATGCTTCGATAGCTGTTTCAGACATGCATAGCCCTAGTTAAGCGGATAAAGCTAAGGAGCTGTACATTTTCTTTTAAACTATAAAGCTTTAAAAAAATTACTTCCAAGTTTCTAAATTTCAGGCTATTTATGAAAGAATTAATTCTGTGAAGACTTTCAGGATACTATGGCTCTGTGCACTTGGAAAGTATTCTCTGAATCCTCTATGCATTCATTTTCCTGGGTTTCGTGTGAAGTCTCCAGTTCGTTACATTAACTGTACATTAACTGACAAAAGACTGAAATGAAAACACTTAGGTTTTCTACTTTCTAGGTAGTTTTAGGTCAGTTCTGTTGTCCTCCTTTCATCAGTGTTTTTCAGTTTAACAGCACTCTTTCTTAAAATGCTGATAAATTTCAGGGGGAAAATTATTTCAAATCTCAATTATTTATAGTGATCCAACACATAGGAAAGAAAAGCTGTGGCTTAGCTCAATTAGCAGAAAGAGCAGATCCCCTCTGGGAACTTTGTGACTTACAATATTTATCTGAACTTCTACTCTGTACTGATGTTTCCAAATTTCTTCTCATCAAGAGCAGAGCATGCATGCTGTTCTCTATAGGAATTCTCCAGTCCCTTTCTGTAAAGACTACTAACTTTTATAATTGGTCTTGCACTTACATGAAAATTTTACATTTCGTTACCTCATCCTACTTATATTAAAGTAGAATTTTATACTTTGCTCCCTCCTCCCATATACATTCACAGGAACAGACATGCTCTGAATCAGGGGCTCTGAAATACAACAGCTTCATTCTTGTTCAAAGCAACAAATCTGTTTGCAGGATTTAATACAAACAAAAATCTCTATCTGAAAACATTCTCACAGAAGCATCTCTCAGTTCTAAGATCTGTTCTAAAATACCTATTTTTAAAGGAAATAAAACATACAAAGTATAATCTTGAGTAAAAGGCTTCTATGAAACTCCCCAATAACAAAAGCAGTAGAAACTGGAAATGAGAAAGAACAGAGATACAGAAGCGCACAACCAAAGTAGGCTTCTTTTACAAGACAAACCTATTTTAATACTTCAAAATGAACAGAGCTGAAGATTACTCTCAGTAAATGAATGACTTCTCATCTGCAGATCCTGTATTTCAAAACAGGTCGGTCTGGTACTGCTTCACAAAGTATCAGATCTAGTCCAAATTTAAATAAGCACGCCTGCACTGACACTCCTGAATCACAGGCCTAGGGGCTCTCAAGCAATACACCTTTATTCTTCCTACCCTGGCGTCTGCATCTTTCTCAAGCATTTCTGGCTTTAGGAAGTGATACTACTGCCTAGTTCAGAACACAAATTCATGAACAAGAACAGTCGTCTGCCTTATCACAGCAATTAAGTCAGGACAGCTTTTATCTTCCTGATACCAAGGATATCTGGAACTACAGCTTCTCAAACTCCTGGTTACCAGTCTGCATACTCCATTACTGAACCTTAAATACTGGCTCTCAAAGCAGCACAGGGACCTACAATTCCACACCACAGTCTGCTCAGATCTCAGCTTTTTTCTAAGCATTACATGGGAGACTGTAGAGAAAGATACTTTGCTGCAAAAATAATTCTCAGAAACTACTTGGGAAAAACTGCAGTCTCTAATGGTAAACTAGCTACCCAGCCTCGCTCTAGCAGAGCCAAAACAATCTGGAGACTGCCTTGGAAGAAAAAGCAACACATTGATAAATTACTCTGAAGAGCAAGAAACCAACCTGTGCCAAGCATAGCTTTTTCCCAACCAATTTGGGATGCTGGGGCAAGAGCTAGGATCCCACAGGAGAACGTTCACATTTGCATTTAAGTCCTCAAACTGAATTCTAACTAAGCATAACAAACAATATGTGACAAAAGAAAGAAAAACTCTTCAAAATTACTTCTGGGACTTTCCACAGTGTATCATTAAATTCAAACACATATTGCCAAAATGTAAAACGGTGTAATCACAAAAGCAAGCTTTCTTGAGGTTTACTGACTCTTCTGCTCATCTTAATTTAATGAATCCTAAGCATGTCATGACATGTTCCTGGGAACGTGACCATGCTACTTTAACATGCTATCTGGGAAAACCCCAGAGCTAACTCATACATTTTGAACTTCGTGCCTTCTTATCATATTCACTTTTTTTTCCCCCCAATAATTTGTAGGC
The DNA here is from genome assembly GCA_013396655.1 of Campylorhamphus procurvoides. NCBI lineage: Eukaryota > Metazoa > Chordata > Aves > Passeriformes > Dendrocolaptidae > Campylorhamphus > Campylorhamphus procurvoides. Next base: position 563,744 of record WBMV01002501.1, read on the forward strand.
TCTCAATAAGGCAGTTTACTAAGTCCACTCAAATACCTCCCTAATACATAGGAATGTAACAAATTGTACATTTAAAATGGCGTAACAACCAATCTAGAAATATCACCTCCTTCCTACTCTATGTTTAGGCCATAAATATAAAAACTGGCTACACCTACATAGCACCACAGTTTGAGACTTGCAATAAAAAAAAAACAAAAACACACTGCATTTTTACTTATTGATGTAAAGATAAAACAAAATCATCCTGAAATTGAACCTTCCATCTTCAAAGATCATTTTATTGAATTAAATGTAATGCTATCCCGAAATATCCCATATAATTATTAACAACATATATGTCTGTATGAGCAAAACCAAGGGCTTTTTTTGCAGATCTTTAGACTTTGTCATTCGAGCTGAAGGAATGCTAAGGATTCCAAAGAACATTTATGCGTAAAGCAGATTCTGTTAATATGAAAATTTTAATGGATTTATTTCTTTTTTAAGGGGATAAATAAAATGCAATTGTTATTCATATGCCAAAATGCAGAACTAACCCACCGTGTGGTGCAACTGGTGCAAAGTTACAATCACAGAACCCTGACCAACTTCTGCTATGATTAGAGACTACAGTAAGTGATATTGAAGTGCAACAATTATTGCACTACATTTCAATGCACCAAATGTAGTAAAACACTATAAACAAAAAAACAAATAAAGATGCCTGCTTTAAATAACTTTATAAATCACATTACATAAGTTATGTTCAAATTTGAGAGGACTATCAGAAAGAACATTTTCTTCACAAATCTTAAAGAAAAGCATTTGCAAAAAATTTTAAAGCACATGTAAAAATAAACGTATTTGTTTTAATTTCTCTCAACCATTCAAATCCACATACGCATCATTCTGAGGCACTTTTTAATAAAAACTCACAGAAGGACCATATTAATATACTTCAAAGACAGTTTCTTCAACATCTCATTGTTGAATGTACTACCTAAATATTTTAAAGACCAAAATCTTACATTTTAATAGCTATTCCCACTCCTTAGAATAAGGTTCTCTTCGAAGAACCTTAAGTGCACTGCAAATAGCAACCTACCTACACACTGTACTTTTGCCCATTAATTTTTTGTCTCTGCTGAGGTAAGCAAATTTTGCCTGACGGCTGCTTCCTGTAAATGAAGTAGATTAATAAAACATTACTAGTAAAAATGTATTGTTATCTTCTAAGCTTCTTACAGTTCCGACTGTTCCATAAACATAAAAAAACCCATTTGAAAACATTTAATGTACTTAATAATCTTTTGACTAGTTTCAAAGGAAAAAAAAGACATAGCTTTTTTTAATAAAATTCAATAATCACACTCAAAGTGAAACCTGTGTCATTAACTAGAGAAATTTAATTTTAAAAATGAAATTATTACTTGCTTGGACTTGGGAAGAAGACATATCAGTTGTGTTGGGGTTTTTTCCTCTGGAAGTTCACAAAAAGAACTGAAAGACTACAGAGATCTAACATATCTACAGACTCGTTCTCAAAACAGAAAGGTATGGATGCTCTGATCCTGTAAGGCTAAATCATTCTAGTAATATAGATTTGTCTCAAGAAAACCACATAAGAAATCACAGATGCTCCAAAAGTTATTTTGAACTGTAATTTATTCTCTACTAACCCCAACAGGACCTGAATACTGACAACTCCTTATTATCCACCTTAAAGGGAACTTTTCATCCTTACAAAAGGACAGAAATGCTTCCAAACCCAGCGATTGGGACAGTGAGGGAACAAGCCCATATTCATAGCCTAACAGTTTTCATAGATGACTTAAAAACCAAAACCATAAGCTGAAAGCACAAATCCCTGTTTCCAAATCCAAAGAAGGAGAAAGAGAAAAACCTTCAAAAACAGAAATCTTAGTTTCTTGAAAAAATAATGGGAAGAAAAAAATAATTAAAAAAAACCCCATCCAACAAACACAGCCCCCCCTCAAACAAAAAACAAACACTGAAAAAAACACCAAAAAACAACTGGGAAAGCAGAGATTGACCTTCCAGGATCTGGTGCAGGAACCAGTTGTTGCATATCATCTTAAAGTTATCCTTTTCTTTCACCAAAAAGCCAAAGAGCATATCCACACTGTAAAAGTGATTCCCAGAAGAGGTAAAACACAACCAGGTGCGGCTACTTCACCTACATGGTAAAACCCCACCAAGCACTTTGCAGCACCCCTTCCACAATACTTTCTTATGGTTCGTTAACTCAGAAGTGCAGCAAAATTACAAAGCAGTTTTACTAACTAATTTGTATATGCTTATTTTGCAAAATTTTTTCCTCTGCTTTAAGCAAGGCAACAAAAGCACCTTACCGAAATTATTACCGAAGCACTAACAATGTAGGGGACCTATGCAAGGAGGCCATGGCCTTGAGTGCCTGAAGAAAGTAACCAAGTTGCCCAGGCCCACAGGAGTCAGCTATAAAAATACAAATTATACCACTAAAATCTTACTGGCAGAATCCTTCTGCCTGATAAAAGATTGGATCCTTCAAGGGCTCCAATGCTGTAGGACACAAAACTTTACCATTTCCAAAACTCCCTTCTGGGTAGATTCTAAATTCACCCCATACTCAGTAATGCTGCTTTCTTTACTTGTCTTAAAATGTTATGATTTCAATTCTAGCACCCCTATACTTGACAATATTAAGTATTTCTTCTAACACTGTAATCATTCAGACTAATAAATTTATTTCATTAAATTCAGACTTGCTACACATGGAATGACTCATTCTGTCTCATAAACCTACTGGTGGAAGCATGCATCATAGCTGACATGCAAATGTAATAAAATCATAAGAGAAATTAGAAAAGGTTACATTCTTTAGCCAAATAAGATATTATAATCACAGCATAAACAACTGGTACTAGAGTATAATCACTAACTAAATGTCATAATTTCAACACAAAACTAGATTCCCCCTTTGTCGTGCAAGAAGGGAAAGGGGTTGCGTTGCAAAGCCTCTCTATGCAGTATCACAGAAAGAGCGGGATTTCTTTCTGCTCCTATGAATACATCTTGGAATAGTGCCAGCTTCCCTCTCTCCCTCAACAACATACAGCAGGTTTGAATGTCTTACTGCTCACTACAAACACTACATCCTTTCCTGCTAAGTGACCAGTACTCCTCATCATATTTGTATTGTTTGCATTTCCATATTTGCATTTTTATGCAAAATGGGTGCATTTACTTTCTATTCTGTCAGCCAGTTATTGACAAGTACTAAGCTCAAGAAAATGTATATGAAACCTGAAGTTTCCCTTCAGTTTCCCAATGAGGTACTCACAGGGCAGTTTCCCAGACAAGTGTTAGATGCTTCAATCTAGCTAAATTACGTAGACCACATCAGTGTATGCCAAAAGCTCTTCTTAAAACACATGGTATCTGCTGCTTCTAGTCAAGTCAAAACTTCTACTCCACCACCAGAGAACATGATTGCTTCAGCACCATTCAGTTTTGTACAAAATTTCTTTCAAAATAAGCTTTAAGACTAATATCCAATCAAATTACATCTACAACATAAGATTTAAGCTTTAGCTTCACAAACCTTAACGAAGTGACCAACCCTCCATTCTAACAGAAAAAACTTTGCTAACTGCTTAAAAAGCTTAATAACAACAACAACAAAAGGAGAAAAAAGACAATACACTCTAAGAGCTATCTTATTTTAAAAGAAAGCAAGACAAGAGTAGAGGTCACAAAAAAACTACATAACAATCTATGGGTGGGGTGGGAAGAAGAGAAAATGGCTACTAATTTAAGATTTCACAAAAATAATTAAATTTTTCTCAAACAACAGCTTCCCTTTCCCCTCCCCTCTTTGATTTGCAGTGTTCACATTGACACAGTTCCATTTGGAATTTCAGACAAGATAGCTTGAACAACCATCTCCATACAAAAAATCCTAGGGAAAAAAACACACGGTAGGAGTCAAAAAAATTGAAAAATATTTCTTCAAGAGTTCCAAACTTTAATACAGATTAATGGAAAGCTAAAACAAAGATGCCTCTGACTTTCAGACCTTAGGTCACATTCAGCAAGGACAACAGGAATTATTTCACTATTGGAAGGATTTCATTATTTAATTTACAAATTCCGGTAAAAATGTCAAACCCGTGTTTATACTAAACAACATTAAAATATGCATGTCATTTTGCAAAATTTCTTCTACACTAACCTTGGATACAGCGTTTTATATGCTGCTTCTATTTGTGATACACAAGTTTAGTATTTGCATTTTGAATACAGGACAAAGTTGCCTGGATTTTTCCCTGCAGAAGAATTCCTTTGAAAATTAATTTCTCTGTAGTCTCATATTCATTAGTCTTGACTGATGGATGACTTATTTTTAATTTTCATTTGCTGTTGTTATAGTTGAAATTAAATTTATTCCAACATCTTTCTTCAAATTCAAATATTCTTATACTACTTTGATTGTACATACTTGAAAAACCTTCATCTGACCAGTGACCCTATTCCTAACAATTTTTGGTCCTTTTCAGGAACAAATTGTTGAGAGAATTGTTTTTTCTTACAGGGCTAAAACACTCTCATCCTGTGTGTACTAATGCATAAATAAAAATAAAAGGTTTCTCTAAGTAAGGAGGCCCTTTCGTATGCTCCACCAAACCATGCAAGTCTGCAGCACAAGTTCTTTGCCAGGAACTGAAAAGCTAAGAAGCAGCTGCATGAAGAATCCTGCTTTGAAAAACAACACTTAGGCTTGCCTTACAGACAGGCAAGAAGTGTCAGAGGAGGAATTGCTCCTGGAGTGATCTCAAGCCACTCACTGTAATAGAAGTCTAAAGAGGTAGATTTCAACCTTGTTAGGAGTAGTTAATATAAGTGAGGCAGACCTACTCCCTGAATCTATTTCACATTTCCTCTGATCTTACTGATTGTAACAAAGCAAATAATCCCAAAATTGTCACACCAGAATTCCAAAGGTTCATGCTACTGAGAATGCCAACATTTGTCACACAGAAAAACAACCATCATCTACAATGAATGACTAATTACCCATGTGCAATAAATTAAACTATAATTTGCCACTTACTGTATTTATCTGCAGCTTATTTATTTATGCTCTCACATACTCTATTTCAACTGCATCTTGCACTCATCTAAGACAGCTCTAAATTGACTCTGGTATCTCAGGATGCAGCACTTGAAGCCTAAAGTAGAACAGGCACCAATGAACCGCACTTAGGACAATCAAAAATTATTTACAAACTGCTCAAACATGCCGAGCTTTGGCAGGAACACAAAACAACTACACAAAAGGCAGTTAACAAACACTGAACACAAAGGACCAGTAATCTTGAATGATCTTTTACCACAGACACTACAGCTATTAACTCGAGTGGGAGATCGGTCTCAAAGCAGCGTCACACTTGGTAAGTACAGATGCACAGAAATATCAAAGTTAGGCTTCTAAAACTTCCTACTATCCAGGCAAAATTAAGTAAGGAAAAAGAAATACTTCGAGCTTGTTCTAGTATCAGCTTCTCCTTCAACCATGTCATGAAATAAAAACATAGTCTTTCTTTTCATACATAAGTCCAAAATACAGTGACAGCTTCCATTCAGAAAAAAGTCACCATCTGACTATCATGACAAAAAATAATGCAGGATTATTAATAACTAGCTTTAACATATTAATGGAGAGATATTCCTAAAACAGTCACATCTCTGTATATTATTCTGTCCAGTTTACTTGTAAAAACAAAACAAATCTCCCTAGTCGGCACCTTAAAACCACATTCTTGTTCGCTTGTATCATCGAGATGACTTAACAATCCTAGCAGAATAAAGGTTATCATTTCACCAAACTTAGGGGAAAGGGTTATAACAATCCACAGATCAAGATATAAACACACACAAATATGTGTGTACACGCAAATCTCAATAGAAAGGTCTCCCTCCAAACTAGAGATTTCAAAAGCTTTACAGACAGGTAGCACATTTTTTTTTAAATTTGATAATATTAAAATTCCTATCACGTAAGATTCCTTTCATTCCTCTTGCCCTGAAAAGATCACAAAAGAACAATGCAAGTCATAAAACCTAAGATAATATTCAATTTCTGGCTAACAATATTCACACATTGAATCGTATTTCCCAACTTGCTTCTTTCAAATGTCTTCATTAGCTTGTATGATTTGACAACTCCTTTTCATCTTTCACTTTTAATTCTTCCTCAAACTGGACCTCTGACAACATTACTTTAAACGCTGCATCTCGTATCTGTACACAAACTCATGTCTTTCTCAGTATTGGGGATGGCCATATACACTGAAGACTTCATCTGGGGAGTGAATTTTCAGTGGAAAAACTACCTACTTTTAATAAAGACAACTACAAATTATGAAACATTCATTTAATTAGATTTAAGATTGCCAACAGATAAAAAGGTGCAAGTAAATGTCACCACAAAAATGCATAAAACTGCAGCATTCCAAAGACACTGACTGTCTACACTGCACAATCTTAATGTGGTATACAGCGAAAAGTGTGAAAAGTGGCTAAATTGACATCACTGTAACAATACTGAGCCATTCCCATTGCTAAAATAGCTTAAAATGAGAATATGCAGATAAAAGGAACTTCAAATGAGTATGTGATCAAAACAAAAAAAAAATAGTAACTGTCTGGTTTAGGCCAGTAGAAGTAAGTGCTTATAATGTCAATTAAATTACAAAACTTCCTGTTAATACTACCTGCTTTTATGGTACCATATACCTCTTCTGTTACATGGAAATTAAAGCTACCCAAATAATTCAAGCTGTTTTTCATTGGTTCTCTTATCAATAAAGGATATTTCAAAATATCCACTGCAGGTGATCGCCACTGTAATATCAAATTTTAATTCAAGAAATATTAAATTAATATTATCCTAAAAACTGGAAGACATTACTGCTGGGAAAAGGTAACAAAAAAGTATCTTCAGGTTTCCAACAACAGGTAGAAGCAGGTCCTATCAAGAGCATGGATAAGACTTAAAAGAGCAACCAACTTTACCACTGGTCTAAGACAAATTTTGACCTTGCTGTGCTAATGGTCAAATCTGGCCCTGTTGCACCCAAGTGTTGAAATCCAACACATACCACTGCAACCCTAACATCTCTCTATGTTATTCTCTACTGGTATTTCAAGAATTATTCTCTGAATGCATAATAGAGATGACAGAGACCTCTCTGTAGATGTCTACCTTAAAGGTCCAAATATCCCACTCACCATCAATCATGAAGTGACTCATTCGGCTATGGGACTCAAAACACCCAGAGAACAATCAAAGGCAGCCTCAACCCCTGACATGTTAAATTATTTTTTCCTGGTGAGCATGATGTGACTTCACAGCATTTTCTTCAATATTGCTATTCTGTAACAATATACACCATCACTGTCACCCAAAGACAGCAGCCTATTAGCCACTCCACTGACCAGCTCCAGAAAGATGATGTGACATTTGTGTTTCACTGGGATGAGCAACTCTGAAGTGCAAGACCTGTGCATCCCATTCTTGATTAAGTAAAGCTCATCCAAATTAAACTTTACATTGGAAGGAGTAATCCATTCTGAAGACAATTCTAAGGGCCTTACTCCAGGCAACAGGACAGCCTTCTAGATCATGACTTAATGGTTCTGAGGATGCTAAGGCAAAAAAAGTCTTCACAGATACTGTGCCCAAAACCACCCCAATCACCTGCTTCCAACTGAACAGGATACACGCAAAATTTCTGGGCACTGGGCCTGAAGTTTAGTCTTCCACTGAGAAAAAAACACCAATGCTGCTTCAAGTCAACACTATAGTTTCTTGAGTCTCAATCAAGAGACCTCAATTCCATTATTAAATGAGACAAGATCACCATACCTTGGTGTCATAAAGAAGCCAATCAATCATGTATTTTACTGTTAGCAGATCTGCATCATTAAAAAAGATACAGATACTTCCTCTGGGACACTCATTTCCGTATTTCCACTGCATTGTCTTGAAATCAAGGGACACTAATTTCTTTCTTGAATGGCCAAGAGAAAGGCCTGTCCCAAAGCCTGAAGGGAGAGGAGAAGATGAATGCTTAAGACTAACATAACTCCATCTTTCTCCCCCTTTTTGACATTAGAAAAACAGACTGTAAAAAATACTTTCTCTCTGCAGTGCAATGAAACCTTCAGTAGGATACAGCAAAATTCCACACTGACTGCAGAAAGGGAAAGGTAGTGATGAGCTGTAGGACAGTAGTAGCACGACTGGTAAGACTTGTGGCTAGTGTATCAAGAAGAGGAGAGAGTTTCATGTGGGTTTGTGTCATTTGTTTGGCTTGATTTTTGCTGGGGTTTTGGGTTTTTTTACTTGAGAGATGGAAACTGTAGGCAGGGGGGACAAAGCAGGCAATATGAACCCACTGGGATACCTATAGTAGCAGCAACAGAGTGAATATAGATGGGTCATTGGAACTGGAGATAACACTTGTGAAGCCTTCAACTCTGACTGTTTTTCTTGAGAGAAAGGAAAAACTAATGCCAAGGTCTCCAAGCAATGTACAAGCCATCTTAATTAAGAAAAAAAAAAAAGGTTTAGTAGACATCAGTGTCAGCTAGAAACCCTGACAAAATGAAAGTCCATCTGTTTTCAGGTCAAACAGTACAGGTTTGTTAAAAGGCAGACCCTCTACAACAAATATAAGGATTTTGGCAAAACACAGGTATATTCCTGCCTATCCCTAAACTCTGACTATTAGAACTTCTCTGATTGTGTCGAGACAGCCAGACAAGAACGCAACACCAAAAATATCATCGTACAAGCCTGGAACTCCTGATCTTTCTTTCCCAAGAGCAGAGGAAGCAGAAGTCAGCAGTGAAACACAGCTGTGCTTTGGCCACACCCACAGGTAAGAACAATTTAGCTAGTGCAGAGCATCTGTGGGGCTGTGGGATGCTTTCCTTCCCCCTCCTGTTTCTAATACACAGGACATTGCAGCAGAGGCAGCTAAATGCTAGAAGCAAAGCCACTGTCCTACTAGAACCTGGGGATTGTGTTCTCTCTGACGGACAAAGATGGCTAAAGACCTGTATTGTATTACAAAGTTATTTTATTCCTAGCTGATGTGGGAAAGTCACAGATCCACTAGTGTACCCTACAAATTCACAGCCTGGAGCACGTGCCCAGACAGGTTAAGTTAACAAGCATCCATCTCATCCACTGTTTAGTAAAGAGGTAAAAAGAAACTTTAGCACCTAGTGACCATTTTTTAGCCCTGCCCTGACTACACATGGCTTGAAGAGACCATAAAGCCACTACCACAGATATCAATGACAAGTAGGGTAAGTAGATTTAAAGTCCAGAAACTGAGTAAAAAAATTGTGCAGCTCAGGGAAAAACAAAAATAGCCAAGTGTTGTCAGCAAACAGGGGAAGACACCAAGAATACTCCAGCTAAATACCACTAACAAAGAGAAGAGGTGTCTAATTCAAATAGCTGTGTGCACACAGGGATCTCTGTGTGAACACACATATGACTCAAGCCTCAAAGATAAAACAATCCTCACATCTGACAGAAACCTGCAAAAATATTTTTTTTAAAAATATCGTTAAAGGAGTATTACATTCAATAAGGTGTTTGGGCAAGTAAGTTAATAAGTTAACCAAGTATTTCTCCAACTGTTGGATGTAAGATCCAAGCCCCAGCTTTAGAGAAAACACAGCATTTGGCACAGTGTGTGCAGGAACAGAATGGAGACAGTGCCAACAGGGGCAACTCAGCCTCTGGACACTGGGAGTTCAGCACATATCACCTCTCAACTGAACACAACTGCATTATTCCTGCTTCTTTGCCTGAGGTCAGTCAGTACACATCATCGAAGTTAAGTCAATGAATACGCAAACTGAATATCATTCTATTTTATCCTCATGGATTTTGGCTTCTCCAAGTTTTCTTCTGCTTAATTCTTCAAGGATTATATGTTTATGTGGATCTATAAACACACACCTGTGCTAGTCTAGAACAATCAGGCACTGATTTAGAGCTATTTTGTTTAATTTACTCAAACAAAATAGCTCAGACATCGACATCTTTTTCTCCAATCACTCCATTTAACTCAATGCCACAGTACAATATCCCATGAATGTTTCAAGCATTTTATCTACCGCTATTTAAGTGGATACTGGATAACTCCAAAATGCCCTTATTTTTAGGTTATCAGTAGAGCGTTTTTACAGTAATGCAGCAAGAAAAACAGAGCAAAATAAAGGTGTAATTCATGATAAACAGCTACATATATCCTAAGTACAACTTACTGTTACAAGGAGAAGGAGACATGCCTTCACCATCAATAGACACATGCTCCATAGAGAGGACATGACTTCAAGAAATACCCACTGTGGACTTCATTAAAACTACAAAATAGCGGCTTATGCACTTGTTACCTCTGCTTGCAAACAAATGCTGAATCATGGAGGAAAGTTAACTCAAAATATCATTAGCCTTTTTGCTTATTTGGTTTGTGAGCACTTTGCAGATCACTGATTTTACTCTTATTGGCCCTACCTGTTCATCCATAGATGCTGTATGCTGCTCATGCAAGGAACTGAGGGGATGTCTGGAGTAAGGGAAGTAAAGTAAAACGTTTCTTTGCTTCCCATGGGGCTTGCTTTCTAGGCTGGGAACTGGAACATGCTGGTTGCAGCTGGGGTAGAGTAAATTTTCTAAAAAGGACTGTTGTGGTTTAACCCCAGCCAGCAGCCAAGTACCACACAGCCACTTGCTCATCAGCAGCTACTCGCTCAATGCTAGAGATAATGGCATTTACATAGATTTAAATATAAAAATGTACAGTATTTTTAATAAGTTTTCCTAATAGTTTCATCCCCAGGCTGCCTCATACTCCAATACTTCTTGCTGTCTATTTGTTGGCGTTTTGCCTCTTGAAAACAGCTTCTGAAACAATACAGTAACAAAAGAAGGATTTGAAATCCTTCCATAGCAAATCAATTAAAAAACAGTGCTGGTATAATCTCTGTTCTTTTACATATCTGGACTTTTATGTCTTAAGTTGCAATATCAATATGCAAAACATTTTTTGAAAGTTCAATAAACTCTTATAACAAATTATTTGAAAAAAGGCTAACAGAACAGCTTATGTTAGATAAGAAGATAAATAATAGGTCTCTTTTAAAGTTTGTTTGAGCTGAATTGGGCATGCCTATATCCACTCACTTCCAACAAGTGCATAAAGAGCAACTGAGACAAGGGAAAAAAACCCAAAGGTCTCAAACAGTACCACTTAAAACACCAAAAGCAACAGATTGATAATACTGTAAGCCCCATTTTCACCAAGATTGGCAATGAGAATTAATGGGATATGAGTTATTTTACTTTTTCTTCCTTTGTATAGTATCAAAGAGTCTCTAAAGCTAAAATTCTGCACTGAGTATTTTTTAGTACTGGATAGGCCTTAACCAGTTGAGAGCAGTAACACAAACAAAAGTTACGGAGAACTGTTAGCATATTTTGCTACTGCACAGAAGAGCAAATCCCAGTTTATACTCTTTACTGGAAGGCACTGAGTTTCCTCCTTCATTCCCTCACTATGGACAGAATGCAAGGAATGCAACTTCTGCCTCTTTATCTAAATTTTGAGAAGTGAGAAAAACAGAATACAGAAACTGTTATTCTTAAAGAAGTAAATTTTTAAAGTCTATTATAACGGATACGCAGCCTAGTCAACAGCTAGACTTAGGACTTGCTCCTATAAAGGTGGAAGGGTCTGGCTCCTAGAAACAGACATGCTGAAAGACGATGAGAAGTGATTTGACTGTTAGGAAAACATCAGAAAACTACCTTTGGATAAGACAGGCATACAGCTAAAAATGGAACAAAAACAAAATTAAAAAACATGAGAGGCATGCAAGATAGCAGATTTGAAGTTTCTCCTCCACAAAATTTATTTTACCATTAACTCATTTTGCAGATTCATCTCAACTGAACTGGTTAGTAGCTTAGCAAGGGACTTTTCTAAAAAGGTAATACTGACACAGAAAACAGAGCAGAGTCACAGAATCAGCTAGGTTGGAAGAGACCTCTGAGATCATGTAGTCCAACCATTGACCTAACACCACCTTGTCAACTAGACCATGGCACTCAGTCCCACATCCAGTCTCTTCCGAAATACCTCCATGGGTGGTGAATCCACCACCTCCCTGGGCAGCTCATTCCACTGTCTGAGCACTCTCTCTGTAAAGAATTTCTTCCTAATGTCTAACCTAAGCCTCCCCTGGAGCAGTTTAAGACTGCGCCCTCTTGTCCTACTGCTGGTTTCTGGGGAGAAGAGATGATACTCACCTGGCTACACCCTCCTTTCAGGTAACTGTAGAGAGTGATAAGGTCTCCCCTGAGCCTCCTCTTCTCCAGTCTGAGCAACCCCAGCTCCCTCAGCCTCTCCTCACAGGACTTGTGCTCCAGTCCCTTCACCAGCCTCACTGTCTTTCTTTGGACACACTCCAGCACCTCAATGTGCTTCCTAAACTGAGGGGACCAGAACTGGACACAGCACTCAAAGTACAGCCTAACTAGCGTCAAGTGCAGAGGAAGAATCACTTCCCTGGTCCTGCTGGCCACACTATTCCTGACACAGGCCAGGATGCCACTGGCCTTCTTGGCCACCTGACCACACTGCTGGCTCATGCTCAGGTTCCTGTCAATCAGAACCCCCAGGTCCCTTTCTACCTGGCTGCTCTCCAGCCACTCTGTCCCCAGAGCACTGCATAGGGTTGTTGTGGCCAAAGTGCAGGACCTGACACTTGGTCTTGTTAAAGATCATACCGTGGGATTCAGCCCATCCAGCCAGCCTCACCACATCCCTCTGCAGAGTCCCCCTACCCTCCAGAAGATTGACGCTCCCTCCCCCCAACTTTGTATCATCTGCAAATTTGCTAATTTGCTTACTGGTATGATAATTAAGCAGGCATCAAAGCAGAACCAAAAAAAAAGCAGAAATCATCCTGGAAATGTTGCACAAAAGAAGTACACTTGCTACAGACAGTTACTGAAAGAGGCATCCTATATAGAAAGAACCTTGGACTTCATCTCGACTCTGTCAATTTCAAATGGATATCATGTGAAACATCACATCAATCACACCACAAACATTCACGTTACTTCAATTACATGTTTAAATTAGCTGGCAAGCCAAGATCTTGCCCCATCTATGGAACAGTCTACCCACAACCTCCAAAATCTAATTTTGTGAGAAGCACCAAGAACACTAACAGCTTTCTACATGACACTTAGGCTGGAGAAAACCCAGCAAACTACCTGAAATATCCTTTTAGAAACTTTTTCCTGTCTTTTCCTGATGCAGCAATTCTCTAATTCAGCTGCCTTGCTGGAAATCAGAGATAATTGTTAGAGCCTAAGGCAGCGCTTGCAAGCCTGTCTAGCAATGAACAGTGAAAAAACAATTTTCCACATTTATCAGAGCAGGATCTGCCAACCAACTTCTCCATTGGTTCTCACAGAAACTTTCTAGCCAGTTTACGGACTGGCAGGATCTCCTGGGTTTATGTTTAGTTACTCACTTCCCTGTTATGCAGGTACCTGTGCTGGCAGGCTGTTGTTTGCCAGGAGGCATTTATGAATGAAGGGGAAAAAAGGAAGTGCAAAGCTCTTTGTAGTAGTGATGATCATAAATAGTTTGCTCAGACATAGCTGTATCAAAGCTGTTGCACTGTAGCTGACATTCCACTCAGAAGGCTGACACCACAGAATAGGTTTAGATCATTCTTCCATAATCTCTTTCTGAGGGAAACCAGCACCTTGCATAAATGATTTGTGTCTCTTGCTTCCAACACAGAAAAATATGACACTGTTCTGAACAGCCCACACTGTCCAAAAACTTAATTCCCACGCTTTTTCTGAAATCTTTCCATCTAATGCTTTTAAATTCTGTGATGGGTTGACTTTGGCTGGATGCCAGGTGCCCACCAAGCTGCTCTATCATTCTCTCTTCCCAGCTGCACAGCAGAGAGAAGATGGAAACCAGCTCACAGGCTTAGATAAGGCAGTTTACTAAAGCAAAAGTGAAAGTCTGCACGTGCACAAGCAAAGAGGGAAAAAAAATTATTCTCTATTTCCAATCAGTGATGTCCAGCCACTTCACAAAAAGCAGGGCTTCAGCACATGATGTAGCGGCTGCTCTGGAAGGCATAGTATAAATAATGAATATCCCTTTGGTTAGTTTGGGTCAGCTGGCCTACTTGCGTCCCCTCCCAGGACCTTGACCACCCCCAACCCTTTGAGCGGGGGAGGAATGTTGAGAGACAGTGCTGATGCTGTACCAGCTCTACTCAGCAATAGCCAAAACACTGGTGTGTTATCAACACCTTTCTAGCTACCAATGCAAAGCACAACATTGTGAGGGCTTCTATGGGAAAATGAATCCATCTCAGCCAGACCCAATGCAATCCGCTATAGAAAACACATTTTGCAGGCTACGAATGGTAACACGGGCATTTTCAAGAAATGGAGGGTAAGGAGAAATAATTTAATGAGGCAGGGCTTATTCCTCTATGCCGTTGGAATGGTGAGCTGTAAAACCAACTGCAAGGAATCAGAGAAATCACATAAAGAACAGCTTAATGGATTCCATTTTATAAACCCTTAAACAGCATTTCAGGGGACTCCCTCCTTCCAGTCTTGTATGATATCTCTTTATCAAATACCAGTACCTTCCACGACACTGATCTCAAAGACAGGAGATTCAGAATCTGCTCTCCCTCTTCTAATTCGGCCACAGCAGTGCAATCCTTTGATCTATACATTTACTTTCCATAACAACCCTATGGCAAGATCCTTGGAGCTAGCTGAAGGAAGTTAGACCTCATGCCTAAGTAAGATCGGCATTAACTCTTTAACAGACACATAACTTAAAGGGCTAACAGAAACATTAGAGACATTACTTACAAAGTCCAACAGGTAGTTTTAAGCACCCCAATAATCCAAAGTGTTCACTTAACAAAGGTGTACTTTAAAAAAATAGAAGATAGTACTTTTCAGTCTCCTACATAGACACAAGTTACTTTTAAGTGGGTATCATGCTTTTAATTTTGGTGTATTTCCCATGAGAATATATACAAAGAAGTTCACTTGAGAACTGCTTACTAAATTCTGAAAAAGTGCAAAATGTATCATAGCCACAATCTCAGGTTACACGATCTCAAAACAAATCTATACATTAAAAAAACCCTGAAACAAACCAAAAAAAAACCCCAACTGGCCAATTTTGAATACACACCTGATGGCATATCAGTTCGGAGATTGTTTATTCTTGATTTGCAAACATGAGCTGCACACGTTTTTCACTACAGAATTACCAAAAATAGAAAAAAAAAATCCAGGAATCCCCAGACTTCTCTGAAACACAATGAAGACACAAACACACAAAAGGAACCTTTGCAATTGAAGCTATTAACTGCAATACTGAGCGATTGTAAGTTTTAATACGGAAATTATATCCCGTGTCCGCAAGGTCAACATTTAATACAAAAGGAATTTCACCTTTTAAAAGAACTGGCCCTTCAAGAATCTTCAAAACCACATGAAACATAAGTTAAAAGTTTTAACTAAAATATGAAAGAGTGTCATGATCCTTTCTAATTGGCATAGTTACTATTTAATGTTATTTAGTAAGGCTCCAATGCAAAAAATACTTTAAGTTTTCAATTAAATAAAACTAACCCATTCATACTCTTCTTTCAGCGTAAAGAGTTCCTAAATTATGACCAAACATCCCAAGATAAAAGCCTAAATAAAGAAATTGCTTTGGTAGTTTATTCCTTTGAAGTGCACTATGACTAACATGTGTCAGTTACATGATGTAGATGGGAGCAATATAAGCCTGCTGCCCTAATGGATGCTCCTTTAACCATGTTCATAGATATCTCTTTTCAGAGAAATTAGACTTTTACCATTCCATTTCTTACTGATCCAGAAATTTTAAAAAAAAAAAATTGCAAGTAAAGGTTTATAGCAAGTCCATCAGTTTATATAAGTCCACCAGCATCAAACACATTTCTATAAAGTCTAATAGACAATTTAAAGAACAAACACACCATAAAGAAAAATTTTAATGCTACTAAAACTCATTGATTCTTGAATATGTTACATACTTGACACAAACAAAAATTTATTAAAAAAAAAATAAAGAAACTAAAAGGCAACCTAGCCTGATTAGAACTTTGTTAGGACACAAAAATTTGTGACAAGAACTATACCTCACATTTTAAGGGGGGTTTTATAAGCTAGGTCTGTACCTTGGGTTAACTTCATATTGTCAGCATGGTGGCCCACTAAGGGCTTTCTCAAATAGATCTCAAGAGAAGTGCACAATTAGTGCACCAAGTCATTTACTAAACAAAAATTACACAGCTTGCAATTTTTTTATTCTGCATTTTCTACACCTAATCCATTTTATACTGTTCTGATCCTCTAAAAATAAGCACAAAACTGTAACTTAACCACATTTTTTAGTAAAAACTGGCAATTATTTATATATGCATCTGAAGGAGGCAGTACACATTAAGAGACTGCAAAACTAACAAAATTGCAGTAAGACTCCGTATCATTGTAAGAGGATACACTAAAAAATTATCACACTTCTCAGCCACAATCACCTAAATAAATTTTATAAACTAAACTCTAGCTTTCCCAGACAAAGAAGATTCAAGAGGAAAGATCTCAGAGGCACTATGCCTAAAAACGAGGTAGTAAGCAGACAGGAAAGAGCCAGTAAACAAACCATAATTCAATCCAGGCCCTTCACCAAGAAGGACAAGCACCACAACACAGGAATGACAGAGAGGGAGAGAAGAAAATACGAGTCCAGAACCAAAGCCTAACAGGAAAATATGCTAACCACATTCTCATTTGAGATCTCAATAATCACTACTCACAGTCAGTCTTCAAAAACTGTATAATCCCATAGGCATTCTTCTGACTATACATTGTTGTGTAAGTTTCAGTTTTGGTTTTTTTGTGGTTTTGGTTGGGTTTTTTTTTAATTATTTCAAGGTGTCCACAATCATTAATATATCCTATTGTAATTGCAATAGTGATATGAGACTTACTCAGGTTCTTATGCTTTAGCACAAGTCTAGCATCACTACTGCCTATTTACATAGGAAGATTTTTACCAAACCTTGGTTTACAGGAAAAAAAATGAGACCTGCCTAAAACGAAAAAAACACCCCTATCTGGAAACTGAGGCATAAAGAAGAAAAGCTTTAGCCCAGCAACTCGCAATGTCAAAATTACACATATAAGTCCATACTACTGAAAATTACTGAATGTTCATTAACCACAACGTGTTTGCACAACATATAGATTTGAGTATGTGTATTGTCAAAAGCATAGTGTGAAAAGGAGGAAGAGGTTACAGCAGCACTTATAATGACTATGATCTGTTATACACGTTACAGTAACACACATACTCTTATTCATTCAGAGAGCAAATGCTCATACCTGGTCTATTCATGTGTTTTCAAGGATACTGATGTTCCTGTATTTTTTTTCCTGGACTTCAGAGGCCTACATGCCTACCTCTTAGCCAACTGATGTCAGAAACTTCACCTCAAGCATGAAGTGGAGAAAGATATGTGGGATAAATCTGGATCTGGAATTGACACCCAAAGATTTGTAGCTGAGTCTGGGTATTAAGTGCCTCACTTGTAAAATACAAAGAAGTGGAAAAAATTAATCATTTCATTAATCATTAATCATTACTACTTCAATAAACAACTTCACTATTTTCACAGGAGTTTTAATGTAGGTGAATATACAAAACTAAAACCCTCACCTCACCTGAGAACATTCACTCCTCTTGTGATACTTTTGCTTTAAATTGCTTCACCCTTTTCCTCATTACATAATCCTCCTATACCTTTACACCTAAAGCATCTTCATTTACCACACAAACAATGGTAGTCATTCCTTAACTATGAAGTTACAGCTAACCCCTGCTTTCCAATCCTTTTTTATAAGTGTCAATAATCTTCCTGTGGATACAACTTACCTCTTCAAGCGAGGCTTCTTTTCAGAAAAGAAAAAAAAAAATTCAAGAGCACAAAAATACTTTTTCTAAGTATTCAACTCCAGGGCCATTCTCAAAGAAATTGCATTATGTTTTAAAGGTAGGAATTCTGAAAAAAAAAAATCCTGTAACTTGAGGTTTATCTAACACTTCTAAATTAAGCATTTTCCAGAAATTTTCTATAGCTCTTCTTATACACCATGTTCAAAGAACTGCACAACAATCCACATGCAATGTACTTTAATCTCAACCTTGTTTAAAATTGCCTTAAAATGCACTACTTTGGAAGAAGAAAAAGCCATGAAAACAGACAGATTCAGTTTTAAGAAGAACTTACATTGTTTACAGAAAGCACAGGCAGTAATACTGCGTTGGATAATCTTAGTCCTTGCTTAAGACCCCATATTCATTCACTTGGCCAAATTACAGAACGCACAAGCTTTTTGTGTCCAAATACAACCCTTAACTACTTTTCAGGCCAAACTGATCAATTTTTTTTTTAAGTAGCTAAGATAGTTCAATATTTTCTGAATGTTTTCAACAGAAAAATTGCTCCCCCTTCAGCTGAAAACGTTTTAAAATCTGGTCTGTTGGGATGCTCTAGGACTTGAACACTGTGCAACACTGACAATTAGGGTATGACCTTGTCTTAGGAAAGCACTGTGTACTGTAACAATGAAGACCTACTCAAATCTGCTTTAGCTGTAAGGTTCTGCAACACCACCCCCCTGCTC
Source organism: Campylorhamphus procurvoides (assembly GCA_013396655.1). Lineage (NCBI taxonomy): Eukaryota > Metazoa > Chordata > Aves > Passeriformes > Dendrocolaptidae > Campylorhamphus > Campylorhamphus procurvoides. Next base: position 582,603 of record WBMV01002501.1, read on the forward strand.
ACATGCTATATGCAGCTTGTACAGGCTCTCCACTGATCTACAACACGTTTCACATCCTTGCATGAGACCTCTGCACAACGGTATGGATGTAAGCCTAGCCACAGAAAAGCTAAGGACACTTCATCCTAGGACTGAGAAGTACTTTTAATTCCCTCAAATACCAGTTGGGTGCTATCAGGAGAATAGCTGGGACACAGGAGAGGAGGAAACCAGAAGAGGAATTAGAGAACAGGAACAGAAAAAGAAATTGCAAAAAGAAAGAGACAGATGTGTAAGATGCTGATGAAGTAAGGAGTCCCAAAGACTCAGCCACTACAGCACGCAGAACTTCAGATCTTGGATCCACCCCTTCTGGATTTTCTTGTTCTTTTGGCCAATGGACCAGGGACCACTTTAAAGATGCACCTCTATCCTCTTCTAACTAATGACACAGAGACTATAGAAAGAAAACAACGTGCCTAGCTAAGATGTTCCAATGCCACATATGCAAACTGATTTTATGCCTGTCTCTTAAGGTTTGTATTTTCCTTTTTTTTTTAATAATGCTGGGAGAGCCACACAAAGACTTACACAAATGTCTTCTACTTGAAATATTTCAAGTCTGTGCAGAACTATTAACTATTATAAAGCACTTGCATGAAACTGTAATGAAGAAATTTAACAGAGACCATTAATGCCGGCTTTACTTACAATTTTGGATAGCATGAACTGACCAAGGGAATTAAGAAAGAAAAACCTCAGTGAAAGAACAGCATATATCCACTCTAACCCACAAGACCAGACTGCTCTGGGGAAAACATGTATGATCAAGAAAACTGTGTAACCGTGACATGAAGATGGAACCTGACTTAAGACAGGAAAGAAAATCTTCATTCCAACATTTCTTGAATTCAGATTCCCTTGAGTTTGCAATTTTAACAGTCACCGAAGAAGGGTTTTATGTACTGAGGGAAAGGTTTATTTGCAACAAACTTCAAGGGCTCATATAAACAGTGACCTACATCCCTCTTAGTTTATGAACTGAAAATGAGACAACTTTACTACATAACAATACAAAGACTAAGCATTAGAAAGAACAATGAGGTAATCCAAAACCTCACTTTTCAATCTTAAATTGTTGGGGAAGAAATGAAACTCGGTGAAAAGAAGGGATGAAAGAGTAAGAAAATCACGGGGGNNNGGGGGAACAGACCACCCAACAAATCATAAGAATACATGAGGTAGAGAAGAGAGGCCTTCTGGGAGTAGAGGAGACAAAATAGGTCAGTTTAAGTGTCTTGCATTCATCTAAACTCCTATCTTCAGATAAAACTGAAGTTCTCAGCATCATATGCCTTTATTAACACTGGGAAAGCCTTCACCATTTGATGGAACATAGCCGCTCTTCTCTAGGTTTATGTACTAACCCAACTCAAAGCTTCTCACACTAAGTGAAAAAAAATTAAACTTTCAATACCTCAAATTTTAAAGCCTTTTTGATATTACAGAAGAATGAATATGTGAATATGACCAATTAACCAGCGCTGCATAGATTTCTATCACTTTCACTTCATCTATCAACCTCAAATTTAAATTAGTTTCTCATAATAGATGTGTAATTACAAGGTATCACTAGGAGTCTCATTCTTACTCAAGGGACATATTACCATTAGTAATCTAGCCATTTGTAATTCTGATTTTTTGCTGATTTTATTTTGCCAGTTTGACAGTTTCCACACAGGTCAGACTGCTGACAGGAGCAGGACCTGGCAAGCTTTCCAGTGAATGACAAGGCCTCGTGTGGAACCCAAACCAAACCCACTCTTATCAGCAGCTGTCCATCTTGTTCCAAGACAGTACCCTTCCCTTGACATCACTGGAGTCTCACCTCTGAGAAAAAAATAGAGAAGAAAGAGAGGAAAAAAAGAAAAAAGTATAATGTGGGCAGAACCGTGGTTGCTGCATTCAGAGAACAGAAACACACCACCAAAGGGAACTTTCCTCCAAACCAAGGCAGAATTTGGTGTGTCTTCTGGGTTTGATGCTACAAAGCATAAGGGCAACTGATTAAGCAAGACCATTTTAAATTTTTTTACCTGTTTCAGTATTAGTTTAACCCTGACAACTGGATTATTTTAAATACTCTTCATGCATAACAATTTCAGAAACTTAACTTCTAAGCAAAAATCTGTCATTCTCTTGTGGGTTTATACACTTTTGCCTTTCCCATAAAAACAGTAACAGGTAAGTGTCACTACAATTATAAGTGACTAAATGTTTTCACAGAAAACATGTTCACAACCAAAATATCCATACCTCAGAAGGATCAAAACATACTCACACAGTTTTAGAGTGTACCATGTCAAGGGCAACATTTAAGATGGATGTGAGCTCATTCTGACCCTGTGTTAGTCAATAAAAAACACCATCCATTCATTCTATAAGCTGCAAGTCAAAAGGCAGATTTTGAATAAACCTCACATAAAATTTCAAAGCTTTGCTTGATTAGCCTGGAAACCGGAGGTTCCATCATCTTCCCCAAAAACCTAAAACTTTTCATAAATATCAAGTTTTACAATGAGTGCAGAATAAACACTACACAAAGTTAGATTATATTAACAGGACAACTAAGTGTTTAAAGTAAAAAGTGTGCACTGATTACTCACACAAAAATAAATAGGAAAATCTTCTCACAAAGCATCCCTCTCTTAACAACCCCCCATGAACCTAGTGACACCTGACGCAGCCCTGCTCAAACCAGGCCAGGAAGGCTCAGTGATAAAATGCCAACTGCCAGGGCCTCCTTCACATTAGCAGTCTTCTCTTACCAGTGGACAGACAGAAAACAGACAGCTGTGGTGAGGAAATTGTGGAATACACTCATAAAAAAGAAGGGCACACAAATGCTGAACTATACAACCAATGCGTTATCCTTGTGTTTGGCTTCCTGGACTCCTCCCCTAGAAAAAGAGGAAATAATACCAAACACAACAGAAGATATTTGCTATAAAAACATTGCATTTCTTCTCTACAAACACAGTACTAGGTGACAGGCTAGACCCAGACTAACATACCAGGCACCAAACAACATGGGCTGGCCTGCACAGGCTCTTCTTCTCTGGGATGCTTCCCCCACCCTTGCCCTCCTGCTCCCTGACTTGCCTACTGAAGGTGCATGCCATCCACACTGGCTAGGGCACAGTCTTGGCCATTCTACACAAAGAACACGTCACTCAGGAGGCCCTCAGTGCCAGCAAATGAATGTCCTTCCTTCCCCCTGAGCCACAGGGCTCCAGTTGTGTCCCAGTGCTCTTTCTGGAGAGCCCAGAATTGAGGAAAATGAAAATGCTCCTAGTCACAAGGCAAATCTTAGAAATAATGATTTTGTGTTAGACATCCTGTTCCCTCCCCTCGCAGGCATACTCAGCAGTTCTCCAAGAACCAGAGGGATTGTATCCCCATCACCAGCATAAGGGGATGGTATCCACAAGCCTCCAGGATGGGTGGTGCACGGCTTTGTGGTTTCCCCTCCCCATATATAAGCTGGGTCTAAAGGATTTCTTAGCATGCACAACCACAGGAAAAATGCACACGATGACAGGCCTTACAGCAGTCTGTCACCTCTTGTTGTTGCCCACACTCCCACTGAACAACCCAAATCCAACCCAGGAACAAAACCTATTCATGTAGAAATGGCACATATCTAACTACCTGAATATGTATATATGCTCTTTGGCCTCAGAAAGGACAAAGGCAACCTATACTTTGCCAAGGGTAACCCTCACACTGAGGCATGGGCTTCTGATGCCAAGTTTTACAACTTTTTCAGTCTTTCCAGATTACCTTCACGGTGGACAATGAAGTCTGAGGGCTGACAGTACTTCCTCTGTCCCAGAGTTATGGATACTTGAACTAGGCACTGCTAGAAAATTAAATCATTTGAATTGTTCAGATAAAACAATCATTAAAAGCATCTACAAAAACCTCATTTACTGTTAAATCTGCAACCTAGTGAAGGGAATATATGCCTGTTTACTTTTACAAGTATCTATTTCTTCAGACCACAGATCCCTTTGAAATCATTCTTCACTGAACTACTGGATCCCTCAGAGAAAGAGAAGGACCTTGTAAAATGAAGCCTGTGGGATGTTAGTAAGCAACAGCACAGAAAATTAATTTTCAGAAGGACAGTAATAGAATAAACAACAGTTGCCTCTGTTTTGGCCTAGGACTTTGAGACAAACTTTCAATCCTCTACTCTGAAATTTTAGCTCTGCTCCTAACACAGAAATATAGCACTTACTTCAAGAAGTGGTAGAAAATGAGAACCAAGTTAGTCTGTAATAAAGCTATAATTCTTGATAAATTCGATTTCTGACCCTTCAATTGTGTACATGTGACAAGTTTGTTTTGTACAGGTGCCATCCTATTAGCAAGACATGATGCATTCTATCACTTAACATGTTACTTTCAGTTTGAATACAAAAAGCATGAGAAAAGCCATATTACAGAGATCAAAACATTGCTAAGACTACAGCAAGTGGCGTGCAACAACTAGCAGAACAGAATAATTTGATCATAAATGTCACCTAAAGTGCTGAAAAAGTAGTGAGGTTTATTTTCAAGGAGGAGTTTGCCCTCAAAGCTGCATTAATATGATTAACATCTCATTTTCATGTCTGCATGCAGCTTCCATGGACTTACAGAACTCTTACAGTTACAGTACAGAGCCAAATTAAGTGAGAGGTCTATGGGAAAGTGCACTTACCTCTGAGCACAAATCCCCAGGGCTTCTTTAGGGAAACAAATGTCTGCTGAACTATATAGTACCTTACAAACTGTTGTTTAGCTCAAATATGCAGAGGAGTAACATACCTAACTGTGTAAACAAGATATTTGATATTCCTAAAACACAAGCAGTTACTCTTTGGCCACAGACACTGACAGGGAAAATATTCCACATGTGAATACCCACAACCAAAAATTATGTAGGATGTGTTCCACTTCATCCCAGTGGGGATGAAGCCTCTAGGTGCTAACAATACAAGATATGTTACATAAGACTATGCATTTATTTTTAGAAGCACATTACAAAATTAAGTACTGCACTGGAATCTGTTGCAGAGCCATGAACAGTTATATCAATATGCACAAAGAACAACTGCTCTGTTGGAGCAGAGTATCAGATTTGATTCAGACTGGAGTTCTCTCCCAACAGTCCCAAAAATACTGAACCATCTGAGACTATGGAAGTTAACTTACATTCATTAAAAAAACCAAACCACAAACTACTAATCATAAAAAGATTCTTTTCTATGGGCAGCAAAACTAATAAAAACTAGTTTCTTTCACATTTGTTCTTCTGTTTCTTAATATTTAAACCATGATAACCCTCAACGTCCTTCTTTTCCACATCTCTTCATGATTTTCCCCCTACTCCAGGGAAAAGAGTTGTGATGCAGACACTCTGGTAATCTGCCTGTGCCTACAGGATGCCTGACCAGATGCCATTCTATAGAATACAGACTTACTAGAAATGTGCATCCACATCTAGAAAATAAGCCAACAAATTAAGATTTCAACATAAGGTACCTTTCTACTTTATTATGATGCTTTTGACATGTTAGAAAAGGTACACCACACAGTGAAATATCAAGCACAGTACCAACACTGCAATAAAGTAATCCAACTTCTCATATAAAAGATTTTTTATGTCAAACAGTTTTACAGGTGGACATAGCACTGCAAGGTACTTTAACATTCAGAATTGCTCGTCATCTCATCAGTATTTCAAAAGGTGACACTGTGTACAGCCAATTTCTTTCCAAAAACCCTTCAGATTTCCACTTCTCCAATCCTAACACACAGTATAACGCTCAAGAAGACAGAAGACCTTCTTCCATACCATTTTTTTTAGCCTTAGTCATTACATATAATACCTGCTTCACAGCCATTTTCCTGCTTCATATCTTTTCCAAAAAATAAATATTTATACGCAACAAGTACTTTCTCACAAACCTCATCACTACTGAATGATGAAAGACTCCAAGCATATACTCAGAAAAGCCCCCTATGCAGCAGAGCAACAGAAGGAAGGTTGGAAGACCTTTTTTTCCGTCATTATAACTCTCTGGCAACATTTAATTTGCAAGAATATAGTTTTCACAATTGAAAGAGAGAATGCATTCAAAATACTTACAAGGAATAATCATTCTACCTCAAACAGTGTAAGGTTGTAGTAGGCTGGGAGGGAGAAACTATTCTAGTGAAGCTCAAAGCAAAAACTTACACAGTTGTAAAGACTGCATGACAAGTACACATTCCACTGACAGAAACATTAGTTATTTATTTTATACCAGGACAAGCATCTTCCTACAACCTTTGGATGGAAAATACATGATATTACTTTATCATTGCCTGTGTTGCAAAGACTGCCTTAGAAAAATTTATTTGCTAAGAAGTGTCCTACAAATCTAAACATTACCATTTTATAATTCAAAATAGTTTCTCATAATTAGTCCTACTGCTTCTCTTTGGTGCCTGGAAAATCCTTGCTATTGTTTCCAAATGCAGACATATTTAGATTCTAATGAAAATGTTGTGTACATGCAATTCTGAAACATGTGAGGCCAAACAACACAACTGCCACCTACTGAACTTGGTATAGAGCCATTTTTGAGTTTAATAACATATATAGTTAGAGCAAACAATAACTGCTGCTGGTACCTAGTTCCACACAGGCCTTGAATCACACAAGTAAAACACCGGAAACCATTATCCTCTTCCTACAGACCAAACCTTGCTGTAAAAATGACTTACCTAGAGTCACCATCACTTCAGTAGCAACTCAGAAAGACAGAAAGCATGGTCCAAATGAACCCATTGAATTATTGTAGCCTGCTCAGCGTGAGTAACATACAGTTGGAGTTTCCATTTTATGGACCACAAACACAGCAACATTTTATACTAATTTTCAGCTTAAATAAACTATACCTTTAGACAAATCTCTTGACCTCAGATGACTATATTCAAAAATCATTGATCCATCTCAAGTGCATAAAAATCTGAAGGCAGGATTTTAAAAATGCTTCTGAAGTTCATTACACTACTCAACGAAACAAAAACCAGAAAAAAATGAGTGATGTACGGTAAAAAGTGATACTTAGAAATAACGCCCATAAAAATTATCCCAAATCAAAAGGGAAACAGGAAGAAAAACAGTTTTACTACTAAATTTCTAACCAACAACTCTTGCACTGCAATTCCACAAGAGAAGGACGTCATAATTATAATCAATTTTTTAACCTACCAGCTTAATATGAAAGGAGTCCTACCAGCAAACATAGAGAGCTGTGAAATTAAACATATCACCTCAGCAAAGAACAGTCAGATGGAAGAGCACCCCAGTCAGAGGGAACCAAAAAAGCACATTTTCTGTAATGTTACTGATAACCAATGTTACCTCAAGACAAATTACAGTCTCAGTAACCTCTTTGGGAAAGGACCACTTGCACCTTGATTCAGAGTCTATTATACCACCAGACCAGAAGATGAGCTAGTACACAACACCACAATACAAATATTCTATTTTCATCAGAATACGACAAATGAAAGACAAAATATAAATCAAAAGCAATCTGAACATTTTATGGTTGGGATTTTGTTTTTTTGTGCTTTTTTCATTTTTAGAGATACAAACACAAATATTTTCAATCCTGCATAAAAATCTCTTGCTGACTAGCACAGACCATGTTTGGTGTACATACACCTGCCCCAAAACCAAAATAATTCCATAAGGACAATTTAAAATATCCTAGTGTGCAGTATTTTCATTTGACATGATTTTTCCTATGCTGTTGCAATGCTCAATAAAAGCATAATTAGCTGTCAATGTACAGCATCCATCATGCAAAAACTCTCCTGCAAAAAGTTAACATGGAAGCAGGTGATTTTAAGTTGATGAAACTACACACAAGATTTCAAGTGTTCAGATGCTTTTACAGCAATCTGAGTCAGGAGGCCAACGCAACACACAAACACAGCACCTATGTGCTAAAGCACATCTGCAGGGAAAGAAGAAAGGCCAACTATACAGGAAACCCAACTGAAACAGGTTGTACTGAATTGCTCAGCACAGTGCATCTGAGACATCAGGATGAATGTCAAGCAAAAATACTAGCTTGTATAGAAGAATGCTTATATGCAATTTTTTATTTATTTATATCTCAAAAGCCCAGATGAAGCAAAGTTAATCTAATTTGAACTTCTAAGCTTTTGACAACAAGCACTTAAATTCACACATACTCTGTATTAATAATAATTTTTAAAATTATAAAAGCTGTATAATTTAGAGAACGATCATTTATACCTGTGGTAAAAAATGCTGGTTTGGCTTACTACGGTACTGCACTTCTACAGAAACTGGCACATGGCTTTCTATTTAAGCTAACATTTAGTAACACACACAACAAATACAGCAAGTATTCTGCCAAGAATTTAAGAATTTTTCACTTTTTTTTTTAAGAACATGTTTTTTAAGCTGCCTTTTAAAAAACCTCTATTCAGTCAAATTACAGCTATAAGAGAAGACATAATTTTAAAAAGTTTAAGGGTCTACTTCCTTTAGAACAAAATTCTGCACTCAGCACACTTTCTACACTACCTCATAGCAAAACAAGCCATTCGATGTTTCTCTTCAGTTTCCAGATCAAGTCAGAAAGCCAGGTGCAAGAAATCTCTATTTTAATTCAACTATGGTGTATTTTTAAGTTATATTCACTTCTTGAGTCAATAAAAGGAAGGCATTTTTGAATAAACAAAGCTATGACAAAGATGCTTTAAAACTATAATGAGGTTACAACTTTGCAACTACTACATGACATACCTTGCACCAATATGAAAATTAGTGTAATTTTAAGGAAAGCTACAGCAAAGGCTAAAAAACTGACAATGTTCTTAATTTCAAATCTAATCCCTATCTAGACTGAAATGCATTCGAAAACATAGCAAATATAGCAGAAATATTTTTTCAGACCTACCAGTCCCCTGTGGGCACATGGCATTTTCGTATGAAGTGAGTGAGGTAAAGCCCACGATTTCCAGGTGAAAACAGCCATTTATGGGACTATTTTCTAGCATTGAGCTTCAGGACACATTAACTGCCCTATTTTTTCCACTGAATAATAATTCTCTAAAATTAGATTCTGCTAAGAGAATTCAAATCAATTTTGTCTTTTTTTTAATAAATTTCTGGGGTTTTTTATTTTCAGTTCTTAGCCAAGGGCTTTTCTTTCATTTGTTGACAGAACTGACACTTGAACGAGTTGCAATAACAATGACTACTTTGACAGCAATATCAAGTTTCTAGAAGAGATGTGTAGACAAGGTTTATCTACTGCTACACTCTTAGCTTTATCAACAGCTTCCTGAAAGTGAAAACGGAAATACACTTGCAAGTCAAGTCAGTCAGCTCTTGATAGTGAGTATTCAAATCCCTTTCTAAAATCAGAAGCAGTCAACGCCTTGAAGTTTAGCATGCCAGCTGAATTCTCAACATAAACAACAGTGGAAGTTGGGGGCAAAGAAAAAAGAAAAAAAAGCACTGCACACATAACATCATGTTCAAGATCATAAAACTTGATCTCGCAAGTTGTGTTCTATTAAGGTGTCACTACAAGAGAACTCAAACTACATCAACGCACACATAACTAATCTCCCAGGTCCAAACAAATGTGCCTTTGCAATATGAACTTCAACAATTATTTTGCTCTTGCAGGTCATTACAAGTCTTAAGAGTCTGAAACATATCCAAGTTTCCAGAAACATAAAGGTTTTGACTAACTGATGTGACAGCAGGTTTGATCATCTTAAACTCCCTTCCCCACCTGAAGAGCTAAGACTAGGAGTCAGTCAGCAGCACCAGATGTGGCCACCGTGCAGGCACACAGGAATGCCTCCTTCAAACACTCAAGTTACACACACACACTTATATATACATATATATGTGAAAGAGACACAGAAAGTTCTTATCTTCCCCTGGGTATACAAGAGTGCAAAGTTGGAAACAACTTTTTCCCTGATAAGACAGGACAGTAGAAATGAAAACATGCTTCTGTTAGATGTGGACCAGCAGCAGAAGCTACTAACACTTAACACAAGCATTTTTCATTTTCCCACATTATAGGGTCTCAAAAAAAAAGTTACTTGTAACTTCACAAGAACAAACCCACCCCAAACCCGAGAATACCCATTAGCTAGTAGCTTATTTTCACCAGGAGCATGCATACACTAACTCGATGGCCAACACTGACTCTTGCATCTTTTCACCCCACTCTAGGGGCCCCCTCTTGTCCCTAACCTGTCACCCGGTGTCACCTCCTCCCCAGCACGGGCCAGGTTCACGCCAGAGCCTGTCACGGCCGCCCCGCCGGGCCGGGGAAGGCCGGCTCCTTCCTCCGGCGACCGCGCTCGGTCCCTTTCAAGTTTGTTTTACAAACACGTCGAGGGAAAACCAGAACCTGTTTACACACCGCCTTAACCGCCGCCAGGAAGAGAGTGGAACAGGCGCAGGCAATAAAGGAAATAAAAAGAAAAGAAAATCAAAAAAATGTCAGCAGAGAGCCGGCTCGCAGCAGCCGGTGCCAGCCCCGCTGTCGGCCCGGGGCCCGCGGCGCAGGCCGCACGGCGAGGCGCGGGGCCGGGCCGTGGGCGGCAGGTTCCGCTG